>PVJI01027223.1:0-17959 GCA_004026765.1 Micronycteris hirsuta
GAGGACCTGCTTGGGATTCCAGCACTTTCTTCCACGGACTCAATCCCCACCAGTTTTTGCAGCCAGAAGTTGTGGGGACTTATCTTCCTGGCACTGGAACCCTGGGCTGGGGGGCCTAGTGTGGGGTTGGGACTTCTTGCTCCTGAGACAGCCGTCCCAAGTTTTTTATCCTTCACCACTCATGGGTGAGGGACCAGCCCATTCTGCTTCTGTGCCCCTCTTACCAGTCTGGATGGGTATGGTTTCTTTAATTCTGTAGTTGTCATACTTACATTCAACTCTATTTCTGGTTGTCTGAGTGATGGTTGTTGTACATTTTAGTTGTAATTTTGATGTGGTTATTTGAAGACTTAAGCCATGTCTGTCTGTACCTCCATCTTGACCAGAAGTCCTGTGCCTCATTTTTATTATGGCCTTGTACCTGAGTCAGGTGAAATAGTATGGTTCAGAAGGGAATTCCAGTGCCATGAAGTATAGGGAATCTGGAATGGCTGGCCCACTGGTTTGGAGACTGGTATCAGTTAGAGTGAGTGGGTTGGGGGAGGTAGATTAGATTAGATCTCTTAAGTCCAGTAGGACTGGGGCATGAGCTGTTTCATGCCCCAAAATCCAGATAACTAATTCAATTTCATTTACTTCTAGAAATTATTTTTGAAGCATTGTCTTGCACAAAGGAGAATAATTTCTGAACACTTGATATTTTAGGTCGAAAGAGGAAATGCTCTGTGTAAGATAGTTGTGATAATTTATGTTACTTCTCATAAATAGATTAAAACTGACAATAGCTTAGTTAACAGTTATCTACTGAGGAGAAATCATTGTAGAAGTGCCAGAGCCTTCCTGCTTTTGAGTCACAAATTTTCTTACTTCCTGGGGCTCAAACTTAAAGTTTTCCTTATTGGAGCTTAAAACAAGACATAATGTGAACGTTTTATTAACCTTCCACATCATTGATTTTTTGGCACATGGCAAATCAATTACTGTTGGGTTTTAAGGGGAAAGTGGTAGGTTTGTCAGTGCTTAAAAGCTGCTTAAATGAAGATTGATAAATCATCACTTGTTTCGTAATGTATATATATGCTCTTAAGAAAAAATGTTACTGGCACAACCACTCCTAGAAAAAGATAAAATATGACCTTATTGGAACAGGGTGGAAACCTTTTCGATTGTATTGAGGAGAATACAGAATTATCTATGGTTCTCTGCCTGTAAAAATTTCAAAACTGTTGATTATATCATATCTGTTCCTTAAAACGTTTGAAGTTAGGCAGAGAAGCAGTTGGCAGATTGTTGGGGTTTTTTTTGTTTTTGTTTTTCTTCATAGAATACCTGGGCTTTGGAGTTTAGTTAGATACTAGAAGGTACAGAAGTAGAGGCAGATTTTTCTCCCCTTACTGGTGTGTCTTACCTTATGCTGCCATAGGCTTTTGCAGAAATGACATGGAATGTAGAGACTGTCTAGAACTGGTGTCCTTGTAAGAAGTGTTTGGTTAATCTTTGAAGTTTCTCTTTACCAAATATACCAAGCTGTAACTTTGGTGTATCTTCAGCAATTGCTTGGTTTTCTTACCAATAGAAGCAGCAGCTCAGTAACCAGTGGTTCTATTTATTTATTTATTTATTATTTTTTGAGATCTGAATGTGTGCTGGATTTAGGTATTAGTGAATAATGAACAAGACTGACAATATTCTTTACCCTTTTGAAGCTGAGTAGAGCTTATGCTTAAATGTTGTTAGAATTAGTAGTGGTGTTTTATACCCAGCTAACACACATGAGATGGCTGTTTGTTTTTATAGACCAAAAATGGTTAATACTGGCAGGTTTATATGGTTCATCCTAATAATCACTAGCAGTGATGATTTTATATGCTTCTATGGTGCAGGGATTAGGAATTTAGCTAATAATACATCTATTCACAGACTCAGTTTTAATAGCATTCCCTTTTTGTGAGTACATAATTTTGGATTACGTCAATTGTTTCTCGTAGCATATATATGAAAAGAATAAGGTCAAGATAAAGGCCATTCACCCCCCAAAATAGCTTTGTTAATACTACAGAGGAACCTTTTATGTCCACTGCATAAGGCCAGCCAACCATATCATTTGGTGTTTGTGTGTATATGTCGCATTTTCTTGAAGAAAAGTAGCTGAGGTATTTGAAATATCAAAGGAAAATTTTATTGGCCTTTTGAATGAAATTAGCAAAAAAATAATTGAGACTATATAATAGACATTAATTTATTATTTTATAATGTCACTGCTCTTTGGATCTTGCTGACTTAATTTAGTTGTGAAGGAATTCTGTTTTCTTTTTATCCAATAGGATGTACAGTTACCCAGCACGTGTTCCTCCTCCTCCTCCTATTGCTCGGGCTGTAGTGCCCTCGAAACGCCAGCGTGTGTCAGGAAACACCTCACGAAGGGGCAAAAGTGGCTTCAATTCTAAGAGTGGACAGCGAGGATCTTCTTCCAAGTCTGGAAAGTGTATGTATTATTATCACACCTTTGTGATGTTTCTTCTGTGTTGAAATAGGGAAATTAATGCTGTTAATATGCAGTTTTGTGCAGATAGATGCCTTTGCATAATCAAAATAATTAAAGAAGATAGTGATTAAGGGACCAACTCTAGACTGCCTTCTATCCTTACGACTGTGGTAATTTGAATGAAGTTATTAGACTTTAGGGAGTTGAGGCACCTGTTAAATTTATGAAATATGTGTCAGTAAAACTGTACTGAGAACGTATTTTAAAAGGGAGTTAAGATCTTTAGTAGGCCTACAAAAGTCAGAATGCTACTGGTAATGGAGTAAGCACATTAGATTCAGTTTTCCTTTACCAGCTATAAAATATCATAGGTCCCCATTACTGAGACAATCTGACACTGGTGCTATTTCTCCCCAGGGATCTCCTGTTGGCTACTGTTGTATAGTCTAATGGGAATGTGTTTGAGTACTGGTAGCTTCTGGTACACTTGTTTCTAATCTAAGGTTTTGTTTATATTAAAAGTGAAAGGAGATGATCTTCAGGCCATTAAGAAGGAATTGACCCAGATAAAACAAAAAGTGGATTCTCTACTGGAAAGCCTGGAAAAAATTGAAAAGGAACAGAGCAAACAAGGAGGTAAATGTTACTGCTGCTTCTGGGTGTAGAGTTGGGTTTGTATCTAAGAGAGTCGAAAGTATGTGTTGGGATAGTGGGGTGTAAAGCAATTGAATATGAAACTTGGGGAGTTTGAATTGGGAAGGGCATTTGTGTGGGAGGATTTAGACTTGTGCTGCGGTTCTGTGATTTTTAGTGGGGATTGTCTACATCCTGGGCACGTTACTTGGCCCTAGACAGACTTGTCCTTCTCATCCCCAGTAGAGATGAAGAATGATAAGTCGGAAGAGGAGCAGAGCAGCAGCTCCCTGAAGAAAGATGAGACTAATGTGAAGATGGAGTCTGAGGGGGGTGCAGATGACTCTGCTGAGGAGGGGGACCTACTGGATGATGATGATAATGAAGATCGGGGGGATGACCAGGTGAAAACCACGGGAAAGGAAAGAAAGAGGTGGTGGAGGGGGGATCAGGGACACATGGAGTGCCTCTAACTCCATCCTATTTGTGTCTGTTTCTCACAGCTGGAGTTGATCAAGGATGATGAAAAAGAGGCTGAGGAAGGAGAGGATGACAGAGACAGCGCCAATGGCGAGGATGACTCTTAAACACATAGTGGGGTTTAGAAATCTTGTCCCATTATTTCTTTACCTAGGCGCTTGTCTAAGATCAAAATTTTCACCAGATCCTCTCCCCTAGTATCTTCAGCACATGCTCACTGTTCTCCCCATCCTTGTTCCTCCCATGTTCATTAATTCATATTGCCCTGTGCCTAGTCCCATTTTCACTTCCTTTGACGCTCCTAGTAGTTAAGTCTTACCCTGTAATTTTTGCTTTTAATTTTGATACCTCTTTACGACTTAACAATAAAAAGGATGTATGGTTTTTATCAACTGTCTCCAAAATAATCTCTTGTTATGCAGGGAGTACAGTTCTTTTCATTCATATATGAGTTTAGTAGTTGATTCCCTAACTGCAAAGGCAATCTCATTAGTTGAGTAGCACCTTGAGAACAGCTTTGAGTTAGAGGTGTATGTGTTAACCCCATGTATGTAGCATACATGGGGCTCTTCAACACAAATGTAACAATGTATTTTTGTGAATGAGAGTTGGCATGTCAAATGCATCCTCTAGGAAAATAATTAGTGTAATAGTCTTAAGATTTGTTTTCTAAAGTTGCTACTGTGGGTTATTTTTGTGAACAGCCTGATGTTTGGGACCTTTTTTTCTCACAATAAACACAACCTTATTAAACCAGGAATTTGGAGAGGAAAAAAACAACCCTGGTTTTTTATTTTTGTATTTTATAATTGTTTATTTCAAATTCTTTTGTTTCACCATGGCCTCCACAAAACTCCTAGAATGTATATTTTTCTTTGAGTCTTAGTCACTATTATGCGTACCAACACACACTGCTCAAATTATACTTCATTGGGGTGGGTGTTGTATTAAGGAGACAAGGAACTTTGATGTGGAGTGGAGAGTCTTGCAAAATTGCTTTTACGTCCTAATGGAAAAAGTTGGGAAGTACATTAAGCCTTTTCATCAATGCTTTGTGGTCTAGTTGGTGCCCTTTTTGAGAGATTTTTGTTGTGTGCTAAATTGTTTCACCCTTAAATAGACAAGGTTCAAACATGTTAAGATTTTTAGGGAAATTGAAATAACTGGAGAATAAAACTTATTTTCTTCCATTTTGTCCTTTTAATTGCTACTTATCAGCCCTATTTATTTTCTGGATTCTGAGTCTTTTCCTTGGTGTTACTGAAAATAGAAAAGCTCTTTCCCAGATAACTATAGTGAGGGTTATACATTTATTTTACTTTCAGTTAGTTCAACCCATATGAACTAATTTTTTTGCTCCTCTCAATTAATTGCAATGATTTTATACTAACAGGTGATAAAGCAGCATAGAGAGATGCTGAACTATGGACTGCCCTTCATCTGAGATCCACAGTATCATAGTAGCTTGTGTGTTAATTTGGTCAAAAATACTTTACCCACCTCGTTTTCTAAACATGTGTGATTTCACATGCTACACAAACTCACTTTTTGGCACATAACTCATGAGAAAATAAAACTGGAAGCTTAGGGTTAAAGTTCTAAAGTGCTAATAAAACCTGTTTAAGATTATAATGTTAGCCATCGGTATCTAAAAGATACCAGACCAATTAGTCCAGGCATGAAAGTGTCAGGTTTTAATTCCATTTGAAATGAAACATTGGAAGAAACTGGGGAAAGGCTCTTTTTTAATATCTAGAGAAATGGTTATACACTCTTAGAAAATCTACACGCACACAAGATTATTGATAAAGAACCAGGGTGTGTCTAGGTTGTCTTGATGGGGAAGAATCATTTTACACTCTAGATCTTAGGCTATTATTAGGCTAAATGTCTTCATAGTTGGTAGGAGGACTCCAGTATATTTTAGTTCAGATGTTACCCCAACATCTGAAGCATGCAAAGATTATAAGGTTAGTGCCAGTCAGTGCAGGATGTAAAGCCTTTTACAGAGAGTAGTAGGTGTAACAGAAAAGAGAAATATTGAAAACAGGAACAACAGGATTGTGGTAAATTGGAAGGAAATAAATGAGGATTGAGAATGTAATGGAAGGAGTAGAGGAAAAATGGCTATCATTTAAGTCATACAGTAACCATAAAATGTTGAAGGACTCGGACAATTCAGCAGCAAAGTCCAGGGGTATGACAAGGAAAGTAAAACAACAGATGACAAACTGTACAAGTAACTAGTGTTTAGGTAATGTAGATGAAATGGTGGGGTTCATTATAGAAATACTTGTGGAATAGGAAATAGCTGTATATTTAATGAGATTGGTTGCAAGATTCACTTTGTTCCAAGACTATAGCTTGCCTGTGATGCACTAATTCTCCGGAGAAAACCACAAAATGTCTTGATTAAATGTGACCTGGGAAAATGAAGGACTTAGCCACATAAACAATTCTACTTACACCTGACCTTTTTATTTAATACAAGGAAAAATAAACTACACCAGCAATTTTCAACCTTTCCCATCTCGTGGCACACATAAACTAATCCCTAAAACACTGTGGCACACCAAAAATTATGTATTTTTTGCCAGGCTGACAAAAAAATTGTTATAATTTTGATCATTCACACCAGATGGCTATTGCTGTTGTCATTTTTTTATTTGACAATATGGGGGGAATGTCAAGACCCCCCGACTATTTAAATAGGCATTACGTGTTTTAAAAATTCTTGCAGCACACCAGTTGAAAAAGGCTGAACTACAGTAATGTCAAACAGGGTTTCAATTTTTGGGCCCTTGTTCAGATCACTTTGACCAGGAAAATGCATTTCAGTTGAATTTAGCAGGATTAAAGAAATGGCACCATGATAAGGAAACCAGTTAATGGTAAAACAGCTATGACAAAAGTGAGAGTGACCAGTAAATAAGTTATGCAGAATATGCACTACTAAATAACTTTAGAAGTACCTCAGTTTGTCAATGCTGTACCTTACAGAGAACAGCATTGTTTATACTGTGGTGTTCGACTAAAAAATGGGCACTATGTTGGAGAGTTTTTACTATTTAGGAAGAGAACTATAAAAATGTAGTCAGTTAAACTATAGAGAAAGGGCTGGATACAGATTTATGCCTGACTGGGATGAGAGAATTCCAGATGTTTAGAGGAGACTAAATTAGGGTTGTTGGAAAATTCCAAGTTTGGATTTTTGTTAATTTAATCCTAATGAAGTAAAGTAAACCAAGGAGAAGGCCTAAAAACAGTATGTGGTTGTATAAGGGACTTTAGGGTTGACCAAAAAAAACCCAACAAAACACCCCAATTATGAAAAGCAGGATCTGTTTATAAAAGAGTGTTAAAGTGAGTCCTCTTGTGAACTAGAGTGAGACACTTCCCCCCACTGTTTAACTTAGAAGTACAAGACAGTGGGGAGAGAGAAGGGATAGTATAACGGGGTAAATGCCAACCAAAAACAAGGTAGCTAATAGGAAGGAGTTGAAGCCCAAGATAAATCAGGTGAAGGAGGCATGGTTCTCTGTTCCAGTCCTGAGCATGCCATATTTTTTTAAAGTCACACAGGAATAAAAGCTTGAGGGAAATAAGTTGTTCCGAAAGTGACAGAGATTGACTTGCGCAAATATAATTCTTACAGGCCTTTCACAAGCCTAAAAATTGTAATTAGAATGCTTATTAGTATTCTATCAAATTAGTTGAGAAGTTCTCAATCTTGGTTGTGCATTGAAATTACCAAGGGAGCTTTAAAATCCTGATTCCCAGGTGTGTGCACCAGACATTAAGTCTTGGTCATTGGGACTCTGGCATCATCATTCAATTGCTGTAATTTCAGTTTTCTACCAACACGGAACCACTGCACCAAGAGGCAAAAAGTGCCCTTTCCGTGGTAAATACGGTAGAAGGGAAGCATTCAGAAAAGATAGGGCTTTCACATAGCTTGTCTCGGGGTGACTACTGGTAAGAAAGTAAGTAAAAGAATGCCCATGTAATATGTGGAGTGGGTTAAGACAAGTGCTTGCAGTAAGGAAAAAAAGCATAGTGATGTGATTTTTTTTTTAAATCTGTTGAAAGGGTGAGAGTATCTACATTGAAATCTGTAGCCAAAGTATAAAAAGCACCTAGGGAGGCATGTTGGAAGGAGTAAAGGTGAGAAAAGCTAGGGTTGAGGGAGAGACAAAAATCACTGTTTTGTGGTTGTAAGAAAACGTGTTTAAAGCACAACTTGATTGGCCCACCACTCTTGAAACTATGGCACTTTCCAGTAGAATTTTCTGTGATAAAAATATTACATAATGCATTGACTGGTGTAGTTAGCCTTGTGGCTAGTGTGACTGAGGAGTTGGATTTAAAATTGTATAAGCAAACGCAGACTGATTACTAATTTAAAATTATATGAACAAATGTGACTGTTTCCAAGGTAATTTTATGTGCTGAGTACATTGAAAACATTTCTAGGGCCTAGACCTTAACTGAAGATTTTACTAGTGTGAGGACATCTGCAACTACAGACCTAGTCCATGTTGGTTACACCTTCATAACAGTTTAAGTGGGAACCCATCTTGTCAGGCAGCTGCCTGACACCCAAGGCAGATAGTACCATTTACAGAAGGTCTTATATATGCGTCCAGTGTGATGCTGGGTAAGCATTTAAACTAACATTGTACATACAGCCTTGAGTCTCATACGGTCCTATTACAGATGTGTGGGAGTAGTAAACTATGTCTCGAAGAATTTCAGAGAGATTAAGTACCTTGTTTAAAGCCCCATAGTTATTAAATGGTAGCACCAACATTTCAATTTATGATCTGACTTAGGATTTTGGAACTGAGAAGGAAATGGTGTGTTCTGTACCCACATCCTGAATCCTAGAAAATGACGGTAAGACTCTAGGATACCAGCACCTTATCAAACTTCAAAAGATCTCACCATTTCTCTATTATGTACTAGAGTGGTTCATAGACCTAACAGCTGCAAAAACACATTGAAAATTGCCTAAGAGCTGAAATGCTATTTTACGCAACATAGTTGGGCTTTAGAAATATAGCAATTCAGAGAGTGTAGTCTCTTCCATCTATTTTCCTTAGCTCTTCTTGGGGCACCCAAAACTCCTATTTTAAGCCATTTCTTCTACCTAAAACAACATAAGCTTTCCAACTGTCTTGTAACAATCCCTCTTTGCTGGGACAATACTCTGATCACACAACTTTGCCCCTGTAACTTGATGCCTGCATGGCCCATTAGAAGCCCCTGGCAGTGTCATTGCAAGAAAGTTCTAAAAAAGATTGGTCTTCATACTAAAAGGATTAATTAATGGAAAAGGGGTTCAGTGACACATATTGACTCAATAATGAATATGTGGTGTGAATTTGGACATAAGTGGTGGGGGCGGGGGGATATGAGCCTGAAAACCTACCTGTTCAATGACTCAAAGTTCCACCCATTTCCACCTAGCTTGGTCCTTGGTTAACATCTTGTTCAGAAGAGGCTGCTTGCTCCAAAGAGGTGTAAGGTAACTTCAGAGCCCCTCTTGGTCCTGCAGGGGGAAATTACCCAACCAGGGCACTTGTGATTGGTCCAGGTGGTCTGCTAACTATCCAGCCAAAGCTAACTACCAGTTCAACCTCACCCAAAATACTTCTCTCCCTACGTGGACCCTGTTAGCACTTTGTTAGTTTCCTCATCCAGCCAAACCTGCTCCTTTCCCAGAATTTTATCTGAGCTCTCCACAAAAGCTGCTGTGTAGCAGCAGCTGAGTCATTCCCAAGGTCCCAGAAGCCACTAGGGTTTGGTTGCCAGAAAGTTCACTGCATAGTAACCCCTGGAAGTGCTATGGTGGTCTGCTCTGTCCTTGCCAGGTCCCCCATCCTGGACTGACCCTCAGCAATTTTCTAGCACGCTCTGCCTCTGCCTTGGGCAGAAGGAGAAACAGCCCTTGGTAGAATCTACACCACAGGGGAAGTAGCAGTCTCTTCACTTATCACTGTTATCCTGCCACCTCGGTGTGCCATTACTGTTTTCGTTCCCTGTGACCTGGGCAGACAGTACTGATCCATTCTCCTAGTAGGCTGGGCCTCGCTGTCTGCCCCTCAGGCTGTGGATCAGGCATGTGGCGGCACTCATGAAGTTTATGCTAACTTACACTCTTAAGCACTCACCTGAGTGTAAGAATATACATCTTCCCTTCGAAATATTAATGCCCCCCCCCCCCCAGCACACACACAGTCCCTCACTTTGCCAAAGAGTCTGCAGTCTTCATATAAATGAATTGAAGGTTCATTTTCCCTACATCTGTACAGACATCGGGAAGCATGATCTTAGCTTTGGTGTGTCTGAAGAATCCTGTTTTAACTTTTACCACCAAGCCTCTTGCCTGCCGCCTGTACACTGGTTTTTCCTTTTGTCTTCCTTGCAATGCCCTTTGGGTATTATTTCTTCACTGATGATTTCATAGCCATGTCCCCCGCTCCCGTGCACCTTTTTGCAACATTATGGCAATTTTCAATTCTGTTCTCCAAAAAAAATTTTTTTTTAAGATTTTATTTATTTTTAGAGAGAGGGGAAGGGAGGGAGAAAGAGAAATGTATGGTTGCCTCTCACATGGCCCTCACTGGGGACCTAGCCTGCAACCCAGGCATATGCCCTGACTGGGAATCGAACCGGGACCTTTTGATTCCCAGCCTGCGCTCAATCCACTGAGCTACACCAGCCAGGCTGTTCTCCAAAAATTTTGTGCTTAGCAGCAGGACATTTCCAGGCACAATTCAGTTGCAACATGGCCACACACCTTTTTTCCTAAGAAGAAATGGACTAGCAAAACAAGGCTAATGACCACGGTTAACAAAATTGCATATTCTCGTATCTAGCTGATATAAACACGCGAGTATACTTACTCAGGTCAGAAATAAAGATGACATATTCTATTTTATAGTTATGATTAAAGTTCATTCATGTGCCTCCTAAATATCTGTTCAGTTGTTTTCTCTTCATCTTGACTACCCCAGTCCAAGCTACCAGCACCTTGCCCCCGGTTCACTGCAGTAACCTGCATGTCCACATCCTTTTCCGCTCACTTCACACAAGAGCCATAGTGAACTTTTCAAAACACACATGGCATGTCTCGGCCTAAAACCCTTCTGGCTTTATTGCCCTTAGGAGAACGACAAACTAAAAGTTTACGTGGCCATAAATGGCTCCGCTTGCCCATCTGCCCAGCCTGTCTAACATATGCTCCCTCAAGCTCCCTCTTCCAAGCCACATTGGACTTTTTTTTGTCCCTCTTACTCTCTGTTCTCTCCCCCTCCACCTTTGTTCCCACATTTGATTCCCTGGTTAACTTCTATTCTTCCTTAGAGTTGAGCTCAAGTATTGCTTCCTTCAGGAAGCCTACCCCACCTCTCTTAAGTAGGTTAATAGACTCTGCTAGACCCAGGAATCTATAGCACTAATTATTGTCACACTCATCAATTTGTATACTCGATATGTTTTCCTTATTAGTGTAGAACTTAATAAGCAGGAACCACATTTATTACTGTTCACTAATATCCCAAGTGCTTAACATAGTGTCTGAAACAAATATATGTTGAAAGGGAAAGGGGAAGAAAGAAGAAGGCTAGCCCTGGGCGAAACAGTCATGGAAATAGCAAGAATGTCAAACAAGGCTGAAGAAGCCAACTTTCAAAACACACCTCGTGGTGTAATGCCTTGTGCCTGTCTCAAGGGGGTGCATTCTTACAGGTGAATTTCAGTGGCCCTGTTTTTTGGGTTTTTTTTTAATTTCTTTTTTTAAAATTTTTGTTCCATTACAGTTATTTGCATCCTCTCCCCTCCCCTCCTCGCTTCCCCTCCATCCCCCCTCCTCCCCGGCCTCCCTCCTCCCCCTTAGTGGCCCTGTTTTCATTGTAATGTAATTTCACAGTCCTGTCCCAATGTCAGCTTCCAACAAATCCCTCAGTAATTTGTGTCTGATGCCAAGGGTGAGAGAGAATGGCCATTATCCAAAAAAGGTGATGTGCCCATTGCAATTCACTTATCTTTCAAATGCCTTTAAGTCCAATTTCCCTTAAGAGCCCGCTTTCTCCTTAGCAGCTCTCCTATCTCAGTTCCTTCATTGTTTAACTTTTAAAATTACAGTATACATGTAATAAAATGCATATACTCTAAGCATACAGCTTGAAGATTTACAAAGTAAACATGCCTGTTTAAACACCATCCTGCTCAGGGTAGAGAATGTTACCAGCTCCCCAGAACCCCTTTGCACCCTCTCCACTTGTTGCCCCACGGGCAACCCCTGCTCTGATATCTGTCACCATAATAGGTTTTGCCTGTTTTTGAGTTATATGTAGATGGAATAGTATTTTGTTGCTGACGTTTGGGCTCCTGAAAGATGGAGTAGTTTATCTGGGGGATGATTCCAGGAGACAATGAGGAGGTGAGTGAGTCAGTTTTGGAGGAAAATCCAATATAAAGGTTAGTTATTGAGATTGGATACTAATGCTTCTCAGAATTGTCTAAAGGATGAGAGAACAGGAGGCTGGAGTATTTATCGACTGGCTCCTGTTCCCCATTGACTGAGGGGTGCAGCCACAAGGAGGTTAACTTCCCTGCAGTTCTGGGCTCTGACTGATCTTAGAAGGCTCCGGCAGCATTGAAGGACATTTGGATTGTTTCCAGTTTGGGATAATACTGCTATGAACATTCTTGTACATGTCTTGAGGACACACATGTACAGCTTTCTGTTATATAATCAGGTGGAATTGTTGGGAATGTGTGTATTCAGCTTTAATAGGCATTTCCAAACACTTTCCCAAAGTGATTGTATTAATGTAGATTTTCACTACCTGTAAATGAAATTTTAAGTTGCTCCACATCCTTGCTAGTGTTTGGTATTGTCAGTCCTTTTCATTTTAGGTTTTTTTTTATTGGGTGTGTAGTAGTATCTCATTTTGTGTTTACTTCCTTTTTGGTAAACTTTATTGCAGTATACTTTACATCCAGAAAAGTACATAAATCATGTGTTCAGCTTTACTTTTCACACACTGAAGATACACACACACACACACACACACACACAACAGCAAGGAATCAAGAATTGGAAGATCACCAGCACTACCGAAGCCCCGTGCACGTGTGCCCTCTTCCCACCACCACACCACCACGCCAATGACCTCTACTATCCTGACACCATAGGTTCTTGTGGCCTGTTTTTTGAACTTCAAATAAATGGAATAATATGTAGTTTTTTGTGTCTGGCTTCTTTGACTCAACGTTACATCTGTGTAATTCATATTTGTTGCATGATGTGGTTTGTTCATTCATACTGTTGTGTAATATTACATTGTATAAATATACTGCAATTTATTCATTTTGTAAATAGCCATTTGGACTTTACAATTTTGACTCATTATGAATAAAGCTGCTACGAACATTCTAGAGCATTTTTTTTTCATGTATGTATCTATATCTGCTGGGTAGAAACCTTCGAGTGAAATGACTGGGATACAGAGTTTTACTCCACACATCACCTACCTGCTATTTTCTCCCTTAACTGTAGCCATTCTCATAGTGGTGTCACATTTTAAAAAAATCTTTGCTTTTTTAAAAATAAGGTTTTTTTAAAGATTTTATTTTTTTGTATTTTTAGAGAGAGGGGAAAGACGGGAGAAAAAGAGGGAGAGAAACATCAATTTGTGAGAGATACATTGATTGGTTGCCTCTTGAATGCCCCCAGCTAGGGGGCCTGGCCCGCAATCAGGCATGTGCCCTGACTGGGATCAAACAGGCAACCTTTTGGTTCACAGGCCAGCACTCAATCCACTGAGCCACACCAGCCAGGGCCAAAAGTAAGTTTTGATGGTGGAATAATGCTAGACGTACAGTAAAGTTGCAAAAGCAGTAGAGACCTCTTTGATTACTCATCATTCAGTTTCCCCTAATGTTAACATTTTAACACTACCATGGTGCACTTGTCCAAACTGAGACATCAACACTGGTACAGTAACACTGAACTCTAGACCCTACTTAGATTTCACCAGTTTACACGTGTGTCTGTGTGTGTGGTTCTGCACAATTTTATCACATGTATACATTCATGTAACCACCAACACAATTAATATACAGAGCTGTTCCATTGCCACTTAGGAACCCTTGTACTATACCACATTCTTCTTCCTCCCACTGCTGTCCCTAACCCCTGGAAACCACTGATCTGTTCTTCATCACTATGGTTTTGCCATTTCAAGACATTACATAAGGGGCATCATACAGTGTGTAACCTTTTGAGAATGAGTCTCCCTTTCCCCCCCAAAAAGTAATATATGCCCTTAAACCATTATATGAATTATATTACATTGTTACGTGTATCAATGTTTGTTCCTTTTTATTGTGGATGTACCAGCTTGTTTACCCATTCATCTGTTGAAAGACATTTGGGATGTTTCCACTTTGGGGCTATTACAAATAAAGCTGCTATGAATATTTGTGTATCATTTTTTGTAAGTTCTCATTTCTCTGGCTGTGGTGACTGGTGAGTAGTGTATTAACTATATGCTTAGTTTTATAACTAAGAAACTACCACACTGTTTCCAAGTGGCTGAAATTATTTTACATTCTCACCAACAGTGTATTTGAAATCCCAGTTTCTCCACATTTCTTGCCAGGATTTGGGATTGTCACAAGTTTTTATTTTTACTTTTCTAATAGGTATGGAGTGGCTTTTTGTTTTGTTTGTAGTTTTTGTTTGCTTGTTTTGCATTTCCCTAATGGCTAATGATGTTGGTTATCTTTCATGTTCTTATCTGCCATCCATAGATCCTTTTTGGTGAAATGTCTGTTCATGGCTTTTGTCCATTTTATAATTGGATTATTTTTAATTGTTGAACTTTTAAGAGTTCTTTATATGCGGATATTCTAGACACAGGTTCTTTGTCAGTTTGCAAAAGTTTCTCCCAGTCATTTTAGTCTTTTTTAAAAAAGATTTTATATTATTTATTTACTTATTTGTTTATTCATTCATTCAGAGAGAGGGGAAGGAGGGAGAATGAGAGGGAGAGAAACATTGATGTGTGAGAGAAACATCAATCAATTGCTTCTCACATGACCCAATTGAGGACCTGGCCCACAATTCAGGCATGTGCCTTGACAGGGAATCAAACTGGCGACCTTTTGGTTCACAGGCTGGTGCTCAATGAACTGAGTCACACCAAGTGGAGGCCAGTCATTTTCTTTTTTGTCTGTATTTCTTAATTTTTTTTTCATATACATAAGTTCTTTGGCTTCTACATTTCCTATACTATTCTTAACCTCCCCCCTGTCTGTTTTCTACCTACCATTTATGCTACTTATTCTCTGTACTTTTTCCCCCTCTCCCTGCCTCCACTTCCCTGTTGATAACCCTCCATGTCTTATATAAATCCCTTTAACATTTCATATAATAAACGCTGAGTGATGATGAACTCCTTGAACTTGACCTTATCTGAGAAGCACTTTATCTGCTCCATTCTAAATGGAAGTTTTGCTGGATAGAGTCATCTTGGATGTAGGTCTTTGCCTTTCATGACTTGGAATACTTCTTTCCAGCCCCTTCTTGCCTGCAAGGTTTTGAGAAATCAGCTGACAGTCTTATGGGAGCTCCTTTGTAGGTGATTGTCTCCTTCTCTCTTGCTGCTTGTAAGATTCTCTCCTTATTTTGAATCTTGGGTAATGTCATTATGATGTGTCTTGGTGTGTTCCTCTTTGGGTCCAACTTCTTTGGGACTCTCTGAGCTTCCTGGACTTCCTGGAAGTCTATTTCCTTTGCCAGATTGGGGAAGTTCTCTTTCATTATTTGTTCAAATAAATGTTCAATCCCTTGGTCTTCCTCTTCTCCTTCTGGCACCCCTATAATTTGGATGTTGAAACGTTTACAGATGTCCCGGAGGTTCCTAAGCCTCTTCTAATTTTTTTGAATTCTTGTTTCTTCATTCTGTTCTGGTTGAATGTTTTGTTCTTCCTTCTGGTCCACACCGTTGATTTGAGTCCCAGTTTCCTTCCCATCCCTATTGGTTCCCTGCACATTTCCCCTCATTTCCTTTAGCGTATCCTTCATTTTTCATCTAATTTGTGACCAAATTCAACCAATTCTGTGAGCATCCTGATTACCAGTGTTTTGAACTGTGCATCTGATAGGTTGGCTATCTCTTCGTGGCCTAGTTGTATTTTTTCTGGAGTTTTGATCTGCTCTTTCATTTGGGCCATTTTTTTTTCCATTTCGGAGCACCTGTCATGTTAAGGGGGCAGAGGCTTAGGTGTTCACCAGGGTGGTGTAACCTTCATCTCTGTGTTGTGATGTTGTCTGTGGGGAAGGGGTCTGAGAGGGCACAATGGCGCTTGCTCTGCTCGCTACCCACAAGCAAATTGGGCCCTTCTGGTGCTGATTCCCACATGGGCGGACTTGTTCTAGGACCCTATGGGTCTCTCCAACAAACTCCCCTGTGAGGCTGGGAGTTCCTCCTGCTGCCACGTCAACCCCCACAGGTGTTTTCAATCAGTGATCTGAGGTTTTATTTCCCTGATCTGGGTCCCTGAGCTGGGAGGTCAGCTCCTCTCCTCAACTCTTTCTCCTGGTTTATCTGCATGCGTATGTGGGACCGTCTGCTCTACTGGCCTGGGTCCTGCTGGGTCCAGGTCTGCCGGCTGCGGTCCCCCAGGCCTGTCTGAGCATTGTGCACCAGGCTTCACAAACCACCATCTGGCTGCGCACCTGGTTCCTCCTTGCTTACCAGTCAGGATGAACGTGTCTTTAACTCTTTGGTTGTCGGACTTCCATAAAGTCTGATTTTCTGTCAGTTCTGGTTGTTTTTTGTTTTTAAATTGTTGTTTTCTGACTTTTGGTTGTGCGAGGAGGCTCCGAGTGTCTACCTACACCACCATCTTAGCTGGAGGTCTCTCTTAAATTTTTTTTTTTATCAGAAACTTTTTTTAGCTCAAATATTCATGTTTCATAGTTCAGGAATATGGGTCAGTGACAACTTTCCACGGAATTCATCCCAAAGAAATTCTCTACATTCCAAGATCACTTTGCACTGGAATCATAATTTCTGCAAAAATATGCATGTATCTTCTTTTTTCAACCACACCAAACTTAACAGGAAGCTGCAACCCTCAGGGATACAAGGATGGCTTCAACAAGATGAAATCGCAGATGCTTGGCCAGGAGGCCATGCCTCTGAGGTTTTGTCAAAGCACTGGAAGACATGGTAGTCATATTCTTCTCAACACTAACATCCTTCCAGAAAGAGGAATGGACACATTTTATTCTTAACAGCCTTTTGTAGAGCAAAAGCTTTTACTTTTGATGAAATCCAATTTATCATTTTTTAAAATTGTATAGATTGTTCTTTTATTTTTTAAATTGTACTTATTGATTATGCTATCACAGTCATCCCAATTTCCCCCCCTTTGCCCACCTCCCCCAACATCCCCAATCCCTCAGGCAATTCTGACATCATTGCTTATGTCCATGGGTCATGTGTATAAGTTCTTTGGCTACTCCATTTCCTATACTGTACTTTACATCCCCATAGTAATTCCATAACAACCTATTTGTACTTCTTAATCCCTTCACCTCCTCACCAATTCTGCCATACACATGTCCCATCTGGCAACCATCAAGACCCTCTCCGTATCCAAGATTCTATCTCTGTTCTTCTTGTTTGCTTAGTTTGTTTTTTAGATTCAATTGTTGATAGATAGTATTCGTTGCCATTTTAATATTCATAGTTTTGATCTTTTTCTTAAGTCCCTTTAATATTTCATATAATAATGTCGCGGATTCATCCCGCAAAATCCGTGCAGGGGGGGACTGCACCGATCGCATGAATCAAACTCACCCAGAGACATGCTTTGAGAATAGAGGTTGGCAGCCATGAGTCTTTCCCTCCATCTTGGAAAAGGCCTTGGGCGTAGCTCAGCCGGGCTTTTTATTAGAAGCTTTAGGACACATTTACATTGGATTGATTATTCATGGGCTTATGCAGAACAGGGGTTTTCAGTTGGGTCATGAGGATATATGGGAAGGGAATAGATAAGGGATAGGTTTACTCAGTAAGGTAAACATTTAGGGTACAGAGCATTAGGTTGTAAATTCAGGTCCAGTGGCAGACAGGACCGGGGTAGTACATTAAACAGGAGACAAGTAAATTGAGGGTAAGCTAACTAGGGCTGTTAACTATTAGGAGACAGAGAAGAATTTCATGGACTCATTAACTTAAGTCTCTTGACTCCGGGAGGGAGAGACTCAGCAAGTCAGAGAATTTCTTGAGATACATTTTTGCCAAATTCCCATTAGAGAATTCCTTTTCCACTGAC
>PVJI01027224.1:0-17978 GCA_004026765.1 Micronycteris hirsuta
AATCCCTTTAACATTTCGTATAATAAAGGCTGGGTGATGATGAACTCCTTGAGCTTGACCTTATCTGAGAAGCACTTTATCTGTCCTTCCATTCTAAATGAAAGTTTTGCTGGATAGAGTAATTTTGGATGTAGGTCCTTGCCTTTCATGACTTGGAATACTTCTCTCCAGTCCCTTCTTGCCTGCAAGGTCTCTTTTGAGAAATCAGCTGACAGTCTTATGGGAATTCATTTGTAGGTAACTGTCTCCTTTTCTCTTGCTGCTTCTAAGATTCTCTCCTTATTTTTAATCTTGGGTAATGTAATTATGATGTGTCTTGGTGGGGTCCAACTTCTTTGGGACTCTCTGAGCTTCCTGGACTTCCTGAAAGTCTATTTCCTTCACCAGCTTGGGGAAGTTCTCCTTCATTATTGTTTTCAAAAAAGTTTTCAATCCCTTGGTCTTCCTCTTCTCCCTCTGGCACCCCTATGACTCAGATGTTGGGACGTTTAAAGATGTCCTGGAGGTTCCTAAGCCTCTCCTCAGTTTTTTGAACTCTTGTTTCTTCATTTTTTTCTGGTTGGATGTTTTTTTCTTTCTGCTGGTCCACTCTGTTGATTTGAGTCCCAGTTTCCTTCTCATCCCTATTGGTTCCCTGCAGATTTCCCCTCATTTCCTTTATATTATCCTTCATTTGTTCAACTAATTGCGACCATCTTTCTTCTAATTCTGTGAGCATCCTGATTACCAGTGTTTTGAACTGTGCATTTGATAGGTTGGCTATCTCTTTGTCACTTAGTTGTATTTTTTGTGGAGCTTTGATGTGTTCTTTCATTTGGGCCATTTTTTTTCTCGGTAAGCCTGTTACTTTAAGGGGAGGAGCCTTAGGTATTCACCAGGGCGGGGTAACCCACGTAGTTGTGTTGTGACGCTATCTGTGGGGTTGGGGCCTGAGAGAACAATGGCGCTTGCTCTGTTCTCCGCACTTCCCCAGCTACCCACAAGCAAGTTGGGCCCTTCTTTGCTGGCTCCGGGGTGGGTGGGTGGGCCTGCAGAGTTCCAAGTCCCTGTGGGTCTCCCCAATGAACTCTCCTATGAGGCCGGGAGTTCCTCCCACGAGGTCTGCTCCGCTCCCCAGCTTTTTCTCCCGGTTTATGTGCACACGAATGAGGGACCACCCAGTCCCCCAGTCTCAGCCCTGGTTTCGCCGAGTGTGCCCGCTGTGTTCTGGCCAGGTGCGCCCACCACAGACCTCTCCGGGCAGCTGGAGCGTTGCCGGTACCACTCCACAAACTGTGTCTCGCCAAGCGCTCTCCACCCAGCTCCGACCCGCTTACCGGTCTGGATGAACGTGTCTTCTTTAACTCCTTGGTTGTCGGACTTCTACTCAGTTCAGTTTTCTGTCAGATCTGGCTGTTTTTGGTTTTTAAATTGTTGTTTTTCCTCTTTTGGTTGTGCGAGGAGGCATAGTGTGTCTACCTACACCTCCATCTTGGCCGGAAGTCCTCACTAATTTCTAATTTAACTCCATGATAACAATAATATACTTTGTGTAATTTAAATCATTTTGAATTTATTAGTGAAGGAAGGCTGGGGACCCACAGGGGCCTGTTGGTGGGGGAAGTGTGATGGTCATCACCAGACACCAGAGGGTGTTAAGCAGACAGGGCATTCAATTGGAATTGTGTTCCATTGGTCTGCTGGGCCTCGGAGGTGAGAGAGAATCGGAATGCCCGGGGTGGGGAACCTGGGACTGGAGGTTTCCCTGCGTCATCAAGGAGAGTAGACAGTTGTCTAAAGAGCGAATCTCCAGGGGAGCGTATAACTTAGTGACAAGACAGAAGATAATAGGGCACAGAGCGCTGTAGGGGAGGCCGAGGAGCTTGGTGTTCTGGGCAAAGCCCTGGACTGGGTGTCAGGTGGGGGTTCACCATGTGACTCTGAGCATGTCATTCTATCTTTCTGGGCTCAAGTGTCTTCACCTCTTAAAGAGGTGGCCAGCCTCATTATCCTATAGTTTCAACACCCCAGGCTGCTGCAAGAGAGGCTTTGCATGAATTGGGAAAAGGTGACCCTCGAGACAGACAAAAAAACAAAAGGTGCCCTGAGGCGTGAGGCTGAAATTAAGGCCCCGTGTCATGTGTTTTTGACACTGGACGAAACCAGGAGGGTCTCAAATGGCCTAACTGCTAGCATCTGTCCCCCGTCTGCTGCTGTGGACAAGGTCCCCTGGCTGAACACCCACTCCCCTCAAGGGGACCAGGCGCAGTCCCTGTTCTCCCTGAGAGCGTGTGTTAGTTTCCTGCCAACCCGTGAAATCATCAAATAAGCCCATTACACCCTCCCTCAGAAGCCAGGCCCCGGAGCCTCCGGGTGATACAGAGCTGCCTCCCACAGCCCCCGGTGGTTCCCTGTTCCTGAGCGACCCCCCGCGCGACCCCTGTGGTGTGCGGCCTTGAGCACCTGCGATGGATCAAGTGCAGTCCCGCTCCTCTGCACAGGGCCAGGTGTTGCATGTGAGCCGCCGTCCCTGTGACCCCAGGGCGGGGAGCACTCCCACACCAGCAGGGTCACCCTGGCCGGGTGGCACAGTTGGCTAGAGCACTGCCCCACGCACCAAAAGGTTGCAGGTTCGGTTCCTGGTCAGGACACGTGCCTGGGTTGTGGGTACAACCTCTGGTCTAGGCGTGTACCAGATGTTTCTCTCGCTCCATCTTTCTCTTTCGCTTTCTTCCTCTTTCTCAAATCAATAAACATATCCTCAGGTGGGATTTAAAAAAAAAAAAAGAAAACACCCTTTCTCAGAGTCAGCACAGCCCCCGTTAGGGCCAGTGTAGCCCTGGGCTGGATTCCTCACCGGGTGTCTCGGGGCAGCGCACGACCTGAACGCCTGTCTCAGGCAGCCATGAGCAGTTCTACCTGTTGGAACCTGGCCTGCACCCACCCCGTCCCCCAGAGAGGAAGGTTCCGTGATCACTCCCATTTCACAGGTGAGGACTCTGGAAGTGGGGGGAGAGACCGGACCCAGGTCTGTCTGGAGCTGTGCCTGTCTATCCTGGGGTCTGCTCCAGAATCTTGGGGTGCGGAGCCTGCAGAGCCAGGTTCTGTGAGGAGGGGAGGGTGCTGAGTGAAGATGTGGAGACCGAAGGCAGCCAGGTGGGCCCCGACTGGGCTGAGGTGGCACGTCTGACCAGAGTAGGGAGGGCAGCAGCCGGCCTGCGCCCCGCCACACCCGACCCTCGAGGCTGCCTGAGTGGCTTCTGCCCTCTGATTGGAGATGAGGCCATTCCCTCCGGAGGAATCTTTGGCCCAAGGTGCTCCACCCAGGCAGAACTTCTAGAGCCAGGTGCTTTCTGTGACGACCGCCTCTTGCCAGTTGTGCCTGGCTGCTGCTGACCCCCTAGGATAAGCAACAGAGAGCAGTGATGTGTGGGGAAGCGGCTGTACCTGCACAGCGAGGAAGGCGGAGCCAGGAGTCGAGTGTCGGGGAGTGTAAAGTCTCTGGGACTAGGTTGCATCAACCATGACACCCCCAAAGCCCCGGATGGTGCCTGAAACACAGTAGGAACACAATGGAAACAAACGCAGTGACAGAGTGAATGAAGTCCCAGCACCCCTGCATTCTCCAAGTCATGTAACCTCCCTGTGTCTCTGTCGCTCTGACGGGGAGATGGCACACAACGGCGCCTGGTGGGGCTGCCATCGGATGATGCAGGGGCTGCGTTAAAGCAGGAGGGGCCCACCGAGCACCCGGTGTTAGCACCCCTATTACGGTGACTCGGTGCCGGCCCCGCTTGCTGGCTCCACACAGGCACTGCACCCGGGCGCAGCAGCTGCTCCGTGTGAGCACGAGCTGAGGGCCTGGGCCCGTCCTGGGCGCCTTCCTGTAACAACTCGTTCAAACCCAAACACAAGTCTTCCAGCTTGGCTGGTTTTTCTCTTTTTACAAGTGAGGAAGCAGAAACATGAATGCCGCAGCCCGCTGCGGCAAGGGTGGTCGTGGGATAGGGTGAGGGACTGAAATAAAGGAGAGGACCAAATGCTCTGCTGGCATAAGCAATTTTATTCAAAGCTACAAGTCTTTTTATACACGTTAGGGATAGATAGCAACTAGCTGAATACAAAGGTTAAGTCATTTGTTACTCCCTTGAGAACAAGTCCTTCTTCTTGCATGATCTGGCTTTGGCCCCAGGATGTCTTGTTCTCATAGACTGACCTTGCAGTGGAACACTGATTATCAAGCACATACTCTTCCCAGGGTTGAGAAGCAGTCAAGGACCGAGGAGCTGTCAAGGCCGGAAACCAGGCCTGGTCACCACACCCGCGGTGCCAGACACTATCCACGACCCTATTAGACCCTCCTGGGCTACTACACATGAAGGTGGCCCTGACTGTAAAATGAAGTTGAGGACTGTTCCTGCATTCTTCTCTCCAAGCACATACATGAGAGTAGCATGATTTGTTCTCAGAGGGTCCAAGGGAACTCGCCTCTGGCTCTTTCTGGGCCTGGAACTCTCCAGGGAGAGACTTGACTGGGACAGAGGGTGCTGTCGATCTCCAGGCGGTTTTGGTAAGAGAGGTGAGTGACATGCCCAGGCAGGTGGGGACTTAGCTCCAGGCAGCTGGGCTCGTAACCATCTGTTTTCCTGCCTAAGGTACCATCACCCGTGGGATGTGGAATAAGTATGTGGAATAAGTCGCTTCATCTCTCTGAAGTTTTTGTAAATGCAGATAGCCATTGTCTCTCCCTGGCAGGGTGCTGTCGAGATTAAATGGTTCCAGAAACACAAGCCTCGCCACCCACTGCAGCTGCCATGTGGTCCTGATGGCAAGCCCAGCCCAGGTGCTGCCCTCGCCACCAGGACGTCTTCCTGAGTGACCTGCAGCCCCGCATCTGCAGGCCCCGCCTGGTCACAGCCCCGTGTGAGAGGAAGCCCAGTCCCTGGGGTTTCAGGTGGCTGGGAGTCACTCACTGGTTCTCCGGGTCCTGGATGGTGTCGGGTAGTGGAATTCCCTGCACCTCTGGGAGGAAGAACAGGACAAGACTGGGCACTGTGGGGAGAGCACCGTAGGAGAGGGTGGGTCATCCCGATCAGGGGCCCAGTGCAGCCCCAAGCTGACCTACTAATTGCAGGAAGCCATCTGCTGTCATCTGGTGGGCAGAGGGGATGGCCCAAACCCTTGTCATTGCTGGCACTTTAGAAGAGAGGACTTTACCAAAGACGGAGGGAAGTTTGGCTGGGTCAGGAGATGCCAGGGGAGGAAAAACTAGACTAAAGCAGTGGCCCTTTTCAGGGCCTTCCATAATGTCACCTCCTCCATGGAGCCCTCCTAGATTTTCCCATCCAGAAGGGGGGGCCTCTGCTTCCTGGGAACATCCAGCATCCTTCTTGGGAAACTATCTAGGGTCCACTCTGGTCTTAGGCGATTTGGGGGCTGGCCTCAGGGCTCCTGCTATGCCACTGAGTTGCCAGCTTGTGCTTTCTATATGATATCAACAAAATCAATTAGTGTGCATCAGAAAAATGAAAGAAAGGCTGGACACATGAGTAAGTGAGCACTATGAGTGAGGGAGGGCACAGGGCTAGGAGGCAGGGGAACTGCGGTCCACGCCTGACCTCCTGTTAAGGAAGTCCTTTGACACTAAGTCCTGAAGCCTCAGTTTATCCAGCTGCCCAGTGTGGGTGCGGTCTAACTTGAGACCACTTGTTTTCCATCTGTGTCCTCTGGAACCCTTGGGTTCTGAGGAGGTGACTCCACTGGGACGAGGAGGAACAGTGGGGAGCAGGGAGGAGGCCCCACTCTCCCAGAGCAGCTGTTCGTTTCCTTACCAGATTCTACCAGAACCGAGGGTAGTCTCCAATCACAGGCCTGCTGGGGGCGGCCTCCTGGGTCAGGGCTCGGGGACAGGCTGCTCTGGGAGGCCCCAGCTGAGGGTGGCCTTGGGGGAAGGACGCTGGGCCATGCAGTCAGCTCCGTGTCGGCAGCTGGGTCCCGTCTGCCCTCTGCTATATATCCCTGAGTGCCCGGCCCTCCTTGGCCTCCCCACGGACCCTCCCGGGTGTATCCCTTTCTTGTCCACCCCCAGGTCTGGCGGCCCCTCTGGGGTACAGCCCACGGCCCAGCCTACCACAGCGAGGTCAGGAAGCGCTCGGCCTTGTGGAGAGAGTAGTAGGTCAGGAACATACCAAAACAGCCCTTTCCCAGGACCACGGAGACTACGCACAGGCTCTGAAAGTCTGGGCAGAGGCACAGAGCAGAGTGGGGTCGGCCCGAGAGGTTGTCCAGCTAGCCCGGAGCTGAGGCACTGGGTCTTCCAAGGCTTCGTTGGGCTGAAGCCAGGTCCTGGGCAGTGCCAGGCTGCCCAGGGCCAGGTGGGGACTCAGGGCAGGATGACATCATGGCAGGTGGCTGGGGCGGGGAGGCAAGGCAAGAAGGCAGCCAGGTCTGGGATGGGTGAGCAGGGCCAGGCGGCTGAGGGCAGCATAGGCGGCCTGTGTCCTACCGGGCGGCCACCGTACAACACTCCTCGGGGGGTCCTGAGAGCCCCGGGCCCTTCCCGTGAAGGAGAGGGTTATGCGGGGCCCAGGTACCCAGAGCCCTTTTCATCCCCCCCTCAGCCTGCTTGAGGGGACCCCTGGGGCTCACAGAGAGCATGGGGGATAGCAGGGCTCCTCTCCAGGAAGCTGAGGTCCAGGTCACACTCCATCCATTCCTGCCTCTGCCCCAGTCTCCCTCCCTTTTAAAAAAATTTTTGTATTTATTGATTTTAGAGAGAGAGAGGAAAGGAAAGAGAGAGAGATTGATTTGTTGTTCCACTTATTTATGTGTTCAGTGGTTGATTCTTGAGTGTGCCCTGACCAGGAATCAAACTGGCAACCTTGGCATATCCGGATGGTGCTCTAACCAACTAAGCTACATAGCCAGGGCCCAATCTCCCTCCTTGAGAAACAAAGGGGACACAGAGAGGCTCTCCAGGGCCCTGCAGCCTCATTCCAAAATAAAAGAGGATGACAAAGGCCTTCGGCAGCCGCTCCAGCTCCCTGCACGCGACACCACGCTCACTGGGCTCAGTGCCTCGCTTCCAGACGCCTTTGCCGCCTCACGTCCAGCAACCTAACGCCTGTCTCAGCCTTCCTGGCCCCTCTTCCCCTGCAGGCTCCAGCCCCGGCCCTGGGGTCTGCTCCAAGCACCGGCTCTGGCACCTGCTGCCTGAGGGATCTTGGGCACGTGACTTCACCACTCTGAACCTCAACTTCCTCAGGAAGATGGGCAGCGGCTTTTTGGGGGTTGGATCCCCGAGATGATACGGCAAAGGCTGTAGTGGCTATAGACGTGGGCAGAGCTGGGACGGCGGCCCGCCCAGCCTTGGGGCCAGGGGAGGGGAAGGAGGCCAGGGTGGTTTGTGCAGAGCGGTGGGCAGGGAAGCGAAGGCCCCAGGAGGTCCGTGGTGCCCTGTCTTCTCCCGCTCGCCGTCCCGGCCTCACCTTGTGGGACCAGCATGCTGGCCAGGATGGAGAGGCCAGCTGTGGCCTGGGAGCTAGCCGGGATCACGCGGCGGCCAAAGAACCGGAGTGAGAAGTTGTTGGCGGCCCGGCTCAGGAAGTCCACGGCACCAAAGAGGACTTGGTGGAGGAAGATGTCACCTCCCAGGCTCTGCAGGTCGTAGACCAGCCAGAAGTAGGAGATCATGAGGGAGAAGCTGCAGGGCAAAGCCAGAAGTCGGGTCCCTGCCCCGCGGGAAGGGGCTCCCCTGCCGCACTGCCTGACCAGAGGCTGTCCCTGGAGGACACAGCCCAGACTGAGCTTGTCACTGCCAGAGCCGCGGAAGCCTGCCAAATGTAGGTCGTGTCTTCCCAGGGTTGGGCTGTCCCAGGAAAAAGGTGGGGAGGGCAGTGGCCTCATCCATTCCAGGGCTGCGCCATGGGTGGGGGGGGGCTGGCCTCCTGGCCGTGATGAGTGGGAAGGCCTGACAGCCGGTGCAGAGAGGGGCTCGTTCTGGCTCCAGCACCCTCTGGCTCTGTTTCTGGGCTCCGGCAGAGCCCCTGCCCCTCTCTGGTAGCCCATTTCTCTGTCTTAAAAGGTGGATTCATGGTGGATTCATGGTGGAATGAAGTCTCGGTGGAGGAGGCGGGGCTGGGCTGTCCCTCCTTCAAAACGGAAAGTCTCCATCTCCAGCCCCATAGGGGGCGTGCGAGAGGCAACCACATATTGACGTTTCTCTCCCTCTCTTTCTCCCTCCCTTCCCCCCTCTAAAAATAAATAAAGAAAATCTTTTTTTAAAAAAGCATTTGATCCATTCTCTGATCTAAGATGTAGCAAATGTTTGCCCTCATAACACATATGTGGCTAAATATAGCATAAAATAAACATTTTCCTAATCTTCAGTTTATTTCAAGATAAGTCCCCATCGAATCAGACTCTCACTTTTCAATATGCTCTCATAGAAGCCACTTTAGCTGCATTTGTTTTATTAAGGGGCCTTTTCTTAGTCCCAGGTCCCTTGGGTGCCCAGACAGAACCTGAGGGGGGTGGGGCCTGCAGGTGACACCCGGGAGAAGAGACAGCTCAGCCTCTGTTCAAATGCCTGCTTGTCCTCTTGAGCAAGTTACTTGCCACTCTGGATCCCTCTGTCCCCACCTGTACATGTAAATGAGCTTGTCGTTCAGGGTGGCTCAGAGGGGTAAGTAGGTGCCCTGTGCCCCTGCCCCGGAGAAGTGTGCTATTGGGTGGAGTCCATTGCTGAAGCGCAGGGGCCGCGGCAGCCACTGCTGGGCCGAGGCTCTCCCTCATCCCTCGGCCAGCGTTTGGAACAATGTCTGCTACTTAAAGGGCCAACGGAGAAGACTCCTTATGTCGCTATTACTGGTTTAAACGTTGGTGAGTCAGAATCCGCCAGCTGATGTAAAACCCCGGGAGCCTCCTGCTCCTCCTGTAACCCAAGCCACGGGTCAGAACCTGGGCGTGCGCGGTGATACCTGTTGAGGGCAGTGTGTCATTTCACTGCAGTGATGCAGGCAATACAACCCCCGCAGTCCTGGGTGGAAGGCCATCACTGGGAGGCCGGGAAGGAGGAAAGCTATGGGGTGTCGGGGAGGCCCTTACCTCACCCACGATGGTGGAGGTGAAGGTGCTGCGGTCGTAGACCCAGCCGTGCATGAAGGGCTCTGTGGCGACCTCGCTCCAGTTGGTGGCCGTGGCGTTGGGGTCCAGGAGCTGCCACTGAGGCTGGCGGAAGCGGCGACATGGGTGGGGCCTGAGGTTGGGGTGCAGTGGGATGGAGATGACCAGGAGCGCCTCAGGTGTGAGGGCCTCAGGGACCTCTGAGTTGTTGTCCAGCACGCGGACCAGGCAGCGGTGGCCAGAGGCGGCTGCTGAGAAGTTGTCCAGAAGCATCTGGGAGGGCACAAAGACGGAGGGGAGGGGAGTGATGACTTGCAGGGCCTGGAAGAGGCCCACAGGCCCCCCCCACCCCTGACCCACTTGCTCCAAGAGCTCGGAGAATGTCATGGCCAGAGCTGCCAGCACCCAGGGCAGGTCTCCTGGTGGAGGAGGGGGTGCGTGGCGGTCAGGGAGCAGGTGGGTGCCTGGAACCCCAGGCCTGCCCCCAATCACCTCTCCGGACAGGTGGGCTTAGCCACTGACCAGCAACCTGCCAAGCCAGTCTGAAGGTGACCTCGATGCTCCGAGAAGCTCTTCTTCACCCTGTCCCCGGGAGGGACTGCGTGGGGGCCTCGCCGTGCTGGGGACACTGGGGGACAAAGCTCACTGTGCCCAGGCTGCCCGGGGTGCCTGAAGCACTCTGGCTCTCCAACACTGAGAGGTCAAGTGGAGTTTTAAAAAAGCGGTAAGATGCAACGCAGTGATGTTCCTGAATTACAGCTGTGGGGGAAATATCTACTAGGGCCGTGGCCTCACAGCCTGGGTTAAAGTTTAATCTCCACATAGGCTCCTGGGCGAGAGGCAGGCTCAGCTGTAAGAACGTCCCCAGCAGTTCCCCATTGGCCGGCTTATCACACTCCCAAATCTTAAGCTTTCAGAACCCTCCACCTGTGGCCCTTTAAGTCCGGGATCAGTTGGTCCCCCCTCCACTCGTGCTGAACAATTTCAGTCCATCTTGCTGAAGCACCTAGGTGAGGACAGGGGAGGGCCTCACCTCCTAGCTGGGCTTCGAGGAGGCAGGGGTGGGGGTGGGGTGCCTCCGAGCTGGAGGAGGGCCTGGGCCTGTGACCAGTTCCTCCTTCCCTGGCACCTCCTGCCAGGCAGCACTGGGAGGCCAGCTTCCACTTCCAGGCCCCAGGTTGCCTTTATTAGATTGTGAGCTCCCCCAGGGTGCAAACCAAGGCTACAGTTTCCTAGCATCCCTTAGAAGCCCCTCTGTGGGCCCTGGAGGGAATGAGTAAGGTCACGGAGTCATGCCCCTGTGACCCAGTGTCTCACACCAGCCTTGTTTGGTGTGAGGAGGGGCTGAGCCAGCCCTGCCCCAGTGCCGCCCCTGGACCACTGCTGGCTCTGCTCTATGCTGACTGCGCTGCCGCTGCCGACACCCTCCCCTTCACTCCTCATTATGGCCCAGGAAAAAGGTGGTGCTAATTCTCCCAGACAAGGAAATAGGCTCAGAGAGGGCAGGCAGCTTGCCCCGGGTCACACAGACGAGTCAGGATTCAAATTCAACTCTAAAGCCTGATCTCTGCTCTGGCTGGTGTGGCTCAGTGGACTGAATGCCGGCCTGCGAACCAAAGGGTCACCAGTTTGATTCCCAGTCAGGGCACATGCCTGGGTTGCGGGCCAGGTCAGGTCCCCAGTAGGGGGCGCATGAGAGGCAACCACACATTGGTTTCTCTCCCTCTCTTTCTCCCTCCCTTCCTCTCTGTCTCAAGATAAATAAAATATTTTAAAAATAACAAAGCCTGAACTCTGTCCCATGCCCCTGGCCAGCTGCTGTGGGGCCTCAGGCCTGTCGTGGACCAAATCTCAGCCAAAGGCTGGAATTCAGGATTTGGGTCAGAAGGAGGGCCAGCCCAGGAGCCCAAAGTCGCCTCCCAGGATGTGTGAGGGAATTGGCTGAGTCAGTTCCAGAGGGAAGTCTGAGTGCCAAGGGCGTGGGTGAGGTGTGGGTGTGCATCTGGGCCCTGCGCTTCCCAGAACCTCCTCCTAGGGGCTCCAGGAGCTTGGCCAAGAGGTCATCCTGCCAGGAAGCCAGGGAGTCGGGTTCTGGACCTGGATTTCAAAGCCACAGCTGCTTCCTTACTCTGCCTCTCTGGGCAGGAACTTATTATACACTTTTTAAAATCCTCACCCGAGGATATGTTTATTGATTTTAGAGGAAGGGAGAGAGAGAAATACCAATATAAAAGAAAAACATCGAATGGCTGCCTCTGGTATGTCCCCCGACTGGGGACTGAACCTAGGTATGTGTCCTGACCAGGGATTGAACCTGCAACTTCTGGTGTACAGAACGACGCTCCATCCAACTGAGCCACCTGGCCAGGGCTCATTATGCATTTGAAAGAGAGAGGTACGGAGAAAGCGCTGCCTCTCACTAAAGCACAGGCCAGTCAGTCATAACCGCAGTCTGGAACAGCCCAAAGGCTTACCTTTACACAGAAAAACCTGTGCATTGTGCCTATGTACAAACACCGTCCGCAGGGCAGGTCTGGACACAGGACCATCACCTCAAAGACAGACTTCCCCTCTCCGGCCATGTCGGTGTTTCAAACCCAAGCCTGGACCAGGAGCCACAGGAGGGCCGGCTACAATGCCACTTCCCTGGGCCCAGGAACATGCATTTTACCACAAGCCCCCAGGAGATTCCGCTGCATTGGGACTCAGCCTCGCCTGCAGAGAATTTCTGGGCTAAAGGAGGCAGCTAAATCAAGGTGTCCAAGAGAATTCTTTTCTCTTTCTTCTTCCATGGACTTTAAAAAATGTTCTCTTTTCCCCTGCCCTTTGCCTATCATGGACGCCCCTAGGCTTTACTTTCAGCAGAAGGTCAAGCCTCCCGGATACGGCAGAAGGCTCCTGGAACTTCCAACTGACTCCTCGCTTCCACGCCAAGGAATTTTTGACTTGTATTTTCTTTTTTTTTTTCTTTCTGGCGCTGCTGGGGGCAGGGCTTCATACAGCGGCTCTGCCACCTGGTGGTCACAGCTAGGACTGCAACATTTACAGCACCGGCTCATCCTTTCTGAAGTGCCCATCCTCCCCCCCCACCCCCAGGGTTCCCAGGCCCAGGTGGGGGAGCAGAGGCACAGGGGAGGAAGGCAGGCAGCCTCAGGTTATAGCCCTCAAGCCCCCCAGGTGTCTCATTAAATTAACTGGTGTGAATTGAACCCCTGGGTCTCATTGAACCAGAATTGCCATTGGGGTCGATTTTCCCTGTCAATTAAAGCCAAGGTGGAGCTCAGCTGCCAAATGGCCTTAGGCAGTTCACCGTCCTCCTCTGACCCTGAGCTCCTCAGCTCCACCTGGCGGCCTTCCACCTAAGGTAGCACGATTTAATAAGACTGAGCGTTAGCCCTCCTCATTGCTGTCCCCACCCCGCCATGGCACCGCACCCTGTTTTCTTCCTTTGCTTCTTTTCCAGGTGAAGTCAAGGCCTCTCCAATTCAGGGGGACCCCTGGGTTTGGCCCCTGCCTGCACTCTGGGGAGAACTGGGGGTCAGGAGAAGGGGAAGACCCTTCCTAGGCTCATGGACCGGGGCGGGGCCAGGGCTTCGAGGGGTCCTGACTCAAGGTTCAAGGCTTCCTGCACTAACCTGTGCGAAGAGAGCCAGTGATCCGTCAGAAAACCAAAGAAACAGTAGCCATAAAGAAGAAAATAGGAAATAAAACAAAAAAGAAATAAGAAATAATGAAATGGCAACCACAAAATGTCTGATTCTCTTCTTATCTGGAGAACGGGCCTCCTCGGGCGGGGCAGGTGGTGCTGACCATCACAGCAGGAACGATGGCAGATCTCGCCTTCTCAGCTCCTTCCTTCCTCCCTGAGGGCCCAACTGTGGGGATGCCCCCCAATAACACCCAGCTTAAGGCACTTCTTGCCTCCCTCTGCAATGCTCCTCAGGTTGCTGCCCAGCAGGGGCTTAGATCTCCCAGGTCTTACACAAAACCTCCTCTTTGCAAACCCTCCTGAGTGTGCCCATGTGCCTTTTGCAGGGGAGGGAGAGTGAGGGGAACCCCTAAACTCAGTCCCCTGGTCTCTCTTACCACATGCATGTTGTAGAAGTCACAGACTCATGTCAGGAACAAAGAAGTCCCTTCTCTGGTGCCCTGACCCCAACAACCCCACGCCCAAGAGGAGCCCCCACGACTGCTGGCTTCCACGCACTCAGAAACACGGCACCACAAGTGCATGTAATTCGTTTTTAATCGAGAAGTTGTGAGTGCGCACAGCCAACAACCCAAAGGTCCAGAATGTGGAAAACGACAGACGCTCTTCCTCTCCCCACCGCTCTCAACTGCCCAGGGACAGCGGCCGCCAGCAGTGTGCACTCTTCCAGAAAAGCTCAGAACTTCTTCACACATAGGCATCAAGTTTTAAAAGTGTTGATTAGGCAGTAAATCCACATGGTTCGAAACCAGAAAATGTACCGTAAGGGACACGGTGAAAAGGTGCGCTCTCGGCCCCTCCCCACCCCCCCAGGGATCGCACTTGCCACGCCCCCTCAGGGAACGCTTTTCCGTTCCTTAGTCACCCTTTCAGGTTGTCCCCCTCCATACAGGGGAGGGTAAATGTGAGTTCTCATTTTCGCTTTCTCTCACACAGAAGGTAGTTTTGCATTTTGCATTTATCTCCCACCTTACACCTTGGGCGTCTGAGAGGTCCTCCTTCAGCTGTCACAGTTGCATAGTATTCTGCTTTTGGATGTCCGTCCTTTATTTAACTGGTCTCCTGTGGATGGACACTTGGGTGGCATCCAATATCTCGATATGACCGAGGAGCTGAAACGCGTGCACTGCCCCGAAGGCGTGCTGCGGCATCCGCGGGGTGCAACCCCAGTGGCCAGACCGCCTTGCGGAGGCAGCCCTGGCCCTCCGCACAACCGACACTGTCGCCAGCTCCCTCACAGAGCGCACTGCCACCACACCTGTGGCATCCTGCCAATACCATGGTGACAAATGGCATCTCACTGTAGTTTTATTTTGTATTTTTTTTGTTATGAGATTGAACCCCTTTTAATATAGTTAAGATGTATTGTTTTTTCTACAAGCTGTTTCTTTCTATGCTTTGTCTATTTTTTATTGTGGTTTGTGGCTGCTTCACCTATTTCTATAAGCCCCTTATTTGTTAGGATGGCTCTTCTGTGATAAAAGTTGCAAATATATATATTTTTTTACTTTGTCTTTTGAGTTTGTTAGCACGTTATTGTTGATTTTTTTTTCTTTTTTTTTGCCTGTGGGATGAATTTTTTTGGTAATTAAATTTTCAATCTTGTCTTTTTCGACTTTTAGGTTTTGCATCATAATGAGAAAGGCCGTTCTCTACTCTGTAGTGATAGAATTACTGGTCAGTTGTTTTTAATCAAGAATGGCCGGTGAGTTTGTCACGTGCCTTTCAGCACCGATGGAGTCGATGGTGTGACTTCTCTTGTTAAATCTGTGAATCTGATGTGTTATGTTAATGAATTTCCTGAATTACACTAATGAGTTTTCCAAAGAATGCTGAACCATCCTTTCATTCCAGGGGTTAGTGTTCTTTTTTTAATTAATATTTTAGTCAGGTTTGTTTGTTTTGGGGGGGGGTTGTTGTTGTTGTTTTAAGATTTTATTTATTTATTTTCAAAGAGAGGGGAAGGGAAGGAGAAAGAGAGGAAGAGAAACATCAATGTGTGGTTGCCTCTCACATGGTCCCCACTGGGGACCTGGCCCACAACCCAGGCATGTGCCTTGACTGGGAATCGAACCGGCGACCCTTTGGTTCCCAGCCCGCATTCAATCCACTGAGCTACACCAGCCAGGCCTTTTCTTTTCTTTTCTCTTTTTTTAAGACTTTATTTACTTATTTTTAGAGAGAGGGGAAAGGAAGGAAAAAAGGAGAAAAACATCAGTGTGTGGTTGCCTCTCACACGCCCCCTACTGGGGACCTGGCAACAACCCAGGCATGTGCCCTGACTGAGAATCAAACTGGTGACCCTTTGGTTCACAGGCCAGCGCTCAATCCACTGGGCCACACCAGGCAGGGCCAGGGGTAAGTGTTCTTAGACAAGTTGTATTATTCCTTTAATGCACTGCCAGATTATGCTTTTAATGTTTTATTTCAAGTTTTTCATGAATCTTCACATATGAGATCTGGCTGTGCCTCCTCCCTTCCTTCCTTCCTTCCTCCCTCCCTTCCTTCCTTCCTTCCTTCTTTCCTTCCTTCCTTCCCATGATCTTTGTCAGGTTTTGGTATCGACGTTATTCTCGCTTCATTGAAAAGGGTTTGGCCATGCTCTCTTGCGCCCTGACTCAGTTTACGTAAGGGAGGGTTTTCTCCCCTTCTCTGTGGGTCTGGGCCATCAGAGGTAACCTGCCTGGCCCTCGCTTTGTGGGAAGGCTGAGAAACACCGTCACAGGAAGCTCCGGGATGCAGCGAGGAGAGATGGCGGGAGGGGGTCTGAGCTGAGCTTGCGTTTCCAGGAATTAGGATTCCGACCAGGCAGTCCTGTGTCTGAGCTTCATTTGCTCAGGTCGCTCCAGGCTGCTCGTGTGCAGAACTTTGTCTCAGCCTCCAGGGCGCCCTTGTCACCCGCCCCCAGTTGGAGCTTTGACCAGATGCCAGGACGTCACAATTCTGAAACCCTCGGAATCTCCCCGCCACCCTCAGCCTCCGGCCGGCCTGCTCTTCCCAAGGTGGGAGGCGTGAGGCTGGACTTTCCTGCACCTCCAGCCACCTGGGTCCACCTCTGCTGCTTGCCTTCTGTTCATTTCCTTTGTTTTTGTGGGTCAGGGGCCCGCAGTGTCCTTTTCTGGTGTCTTCTGATGGCACCTGTGATATCAACGGGCTTCCCCTGGCTACGGGGGCTGGAGGGGCCGGCGTGGGGCAGGTCAGGAGTGCCAGAGCGGAGCCCCCTCCCCTACCTGCTGCCCCGCTGTGCGGGTGGAAGCAGGCCAGCTCCTCGGCCCTGTGCCACAGTGGCACCACCTGACAGCGCCCCCTGCTGGCTCCCCTCCCTTCCCTGCCCACTTCCCTGACATCACCTCACAGGACCCATTCACACTCAGCTCTTTGGAGCAGCTCAGCCTAAGGCAGAAACTCCCGACCCTCTTTATGAGGAGTCACAGCAGGTTGCTCGCAGCCCCTGAGACGGTGTGCCGGCGCCGGGCTGGCCCCCGGCATGGCCTTGGTCGTGATCCAGACAACCTCCCAGATGGGTGACCCATGAGGAGACAGTTAATGCCACTGGAGCAGCAGCAAAACCTGGGCAGTCTGACCCAGAGCCCCACGCCACTCTCCTGAGGGGAGACTCAGAGCTGTGAAGTGCTGGCCCCAGGGGAGGGGGGTGGCGCAGGAGCCAGATGTCCTCTTTCTGTCCTCTCCACACTGCCTGCGGCCATGCGAGGGTGTCACGGGGTCACCCTGGCCTGTTGCTGCCTGACTGGTCCGCTCCAGCTGTGAGGGGCTCACTCCCGCATTTGCTGGAGGGTTTGGAATTCCCGTTTACCTGCATTGTAATGGGGAAAATGGTCCTCAAACCAACATGTCCGTGTCCTGGTCCCTGGAACCTGTGAATGTGGGCTTATTTGGGAAAAGGGTCTGCAGATGTGGTGAAGTTAAGGACCTAGATAGGAGATCATCCCGGATTATCCAGGGCCCCAAACGCAATGACAAGTGTCTTTTTAGAGAGATACACTGAGGAGAGGCAGGAGGAAAAAAGCAGAAGGTCACGCGAGGATGGAAGCAGGGACTGGAGGCATGCAGCCACCAGCCAAGGACACCGAAAGCCCCCCAAACTGGAATGCACGTGGAAAGGTGGTCCTCCCGAGCCTGTGGAGGGAGCGTGGGCCTGCAGACGCCTTGCAGATGCCGCGCTTTGGGGCTTCTGGCCTTCGGAGCTGTGGGAGACTAAATGTCTCTTGTTAGCCGCCCAGTTGGTGCTACTTGCTGACAGCAGCTCTAGGAAAGAATACATTTATTCGTTCAGTTCTTGAAATGATTTTTTAGCAATTTCCCTCCATCTACAGGACTCAGATTGGAGAGCAGGACATAGCGGACATATTTACTGTATAGGAGCTTGCGAAGAACTGAGGAGGGCGCAGGGCTGCGGGTAGGACACAGGAGCTGGGACGGGTATTCAGGAAGGAGGACAGCACGTGCAAAGGTCCTGAGACCGCGGGAGGAGAGACGGGGGAAGAGGGTCTGAGCCCCAGAAGAACACGTGGGGATGGAGCACAGTGCCCACAGCCGGCCTCACGCCCGAGGCCAATGAGCATGTTCAGGGGAGCCGCGCAGGGGTTTCCACATTGGATGGTCCTTCTTGGCCACAGTGTGGGGGTGAGAAAGGGCTGGACAGAGGCAACCCAGCCAGAGAGACCATCCACAGAATGACCTAGCAAAATGCCTCCATGTCCGTAGTAGAATGCATGACTCTTTCAAAGACCCCGATGGCACGCAGAGTAGGTCAGAACTTTGAGGCGTCTGTTTTCAGAAACCGAGCAGCATGCTGACCTCCGGCCTCCGCAGAGCGAACCTTCTTGGTCACATGCTGGATTAGCCATTAAGCCTGTCGGCCATCGGTCAGCGGCCCTGCCTACAGGCACGGCTTCTGCCCTGAGGGCCCTCGAGGCTCCGTGGTTGGATTGAGAGAGTTTTTCCAGCGTGGCCCCAGGATGGCCACACTCGTCCTGGCCCTGAGCCAACACCACAAGCTGCTTGCATTGGAGGGGGACTCTCCTGCTGTCCTGGAGCCTTTACCTTGACACCTGGTGAACCTGGTGAGCCGAGCATGGGCCGTTTGTGTTGCTGAGTCATCAGACCCTGAGACAAGCAAGGTCCCTGGGCTCACACCATGTGTCCT
>PVJI01027225.1:0-17972 GCA_004026765.1 Micronycteris hirsuta
GGAGGGGACAATGGGGAGAGGTGTTTTCAGGAATCACTGTAGAGGACACATGGAGGGAGCTAAGGGGGAGGTGGGAGGCTGGGGGGAGGTGGGGGGAGGGGGGAGGGGAGGGAGAGGATGCAAATAACTGTAATTGAACAACAATAAAGTAATTAAAAAAAAAAAATAAAGCTAGTTGTCTCCAGTGACAAACAGGTGATGACATTTGTTACCTATGAGAATGGCAAAAACATTTTAAAGTTTGTTAATGCTCAAGGTTGGTAAGCATATGGTAAACAAGTGCTATCCTCCACTGTTGGTGGAAGGTTGATACAGGTTCTTTGGAGGCAGTTTTGCATATGCATCAGCAATGACCATTCATGTATCTTTGATCCAATAATAATACTGCTGAGAATTTACCATATGTATATATGGTAAATAAGCAGGTCATAATGTTAGTATATAAGGATACTAACTGTATAATTTTTTTCATAATGACAAAAAAACAAATGGCCATCATTAAAGTTTGGTTAAATAAACTGTGGTTCATCTAGTAATAGTAAGAAAATTAAACAACTATTTAAAAGCAAGAGCTACAACCCTGACTGTTGTGTCTCTGTGGGCTGGGTGTCACCCTGCAACCCAAAAGTTGTCTGGTTTGATCCCCAGTCAGGGCACATGCCTGGGTTGCAGGCCAGGTCCCCAGTTGGGAGCATGCGAGAAGCAACTAATTGATGTGTTTCTCTTGCACATCGATGTTTCTCTTCCTCTCTTTCTCCCTCCCTTCCCTGCTCTCAGTCCATGTGGTCTTCTCTCTTTCCATATCCAATTCAGTCTTCACTTTGCAATTCTGATTTCTCTGCATTTCCATGAACTTGACTATATAGAACTCCCCCACAACTATTGGGCTTACAAGTCCTAGATTTAAGAGACCAGCATCTCTGAATTCCAGTTCCCATTTTCAGAATGGAATCTGGTTGTCCCAGTTTGGTTCAGGAATCCTGTAAAGCTCAATCAGTTTAGCTGCCAGGATCCTCCCCCTGTGAGTGGGAGAAATTTAGTTGTCAGAGAAAGAGGATTGTGGGTTTAGCAGGTTATGGGAAACCATTCTGCGTGGCGTGGGCCCAGCTCCCTGTGGAGAGTGACAAAGGATCCACGCCCACGGATGGGTGGGTTCTCTCATGGAGAATCAGGCCTGCATTGTACCTAAGATGCTATGAAACTTTCTTTTGCTAAAACTCCCTTACCCTGGATTGAGGCAACAAACCTTTACTGCATATCTCTAAAGTAACTTCCTAAAGTCCATGCTAAACCTTCCAAAGATTAGCGTAACCAGTTCAACCACTTGCCCCTTTACATTTGCAAATATTCTTCTTTCTTTATGCAATTAGTAACATTCTTTCCTTTGTTATCTGTAAAAAGTAATCACCTACAGTGATCCTGTGCATAGTCAATGAGGACCTGTGCATAGTAAATGAAAACCACCCTCAATGTAATGTGTCCAGAAGGACAATAAAAGCCTGTCAAGGCAAGGGTCAGCATGCTCTCCTCTTGAAAGAGTAGCCATCTCTTCCCTTTTCCTCCATAGAACTTGGTAGTCTGTGTGAATTTGTCTTGTGTGTCAGCCATGATGCCGTGGACACTGTAGGCTGGTGTCTGCATCAGCAGGTCATGTATGAGAAAACATTAAAATAATGTAAATAATGAAAAACATCAATAATAGCCATTATTGTTCTATTTGTCCACTACCTCTTCTCTCTTTATTCCTGGGAAGTGATACCATTTCTTGGGCCATAAAGATGATGGGAACATGATCCAAGATGGATTGATCAAAGTACTTCATCCCTCAACCAAGCTCACTATGCTCAGTTCAGCCATTTAGCACATTTCTGGAATCCTTTCCCAACCTCCCAATCTCATATCTGTCCATTCAACTTTTCCCATTCTTTTAGGCTTTTCCTTGGATCTTAGTGGTGTTCATATTCTGTCCTGCACAGTTGCAAGGATTTCATGTTCTGTGTTGACTTTGAGTCTCATGTCACGAATTCTATACACTGGAAAGTCTGCTGGGAAGCATCTGGGTCACCAGGAGAGGATGCAAACCTGTCCCAGAAGTCCTCTAGCTCAGTGATCCCTAACCTTTTTGGCACTAGGGACCAGTTTTGTGGAAGACAATTTTTCCATAGACTGGGGTGGGGGGTTGATTTCAGAATGATTCAAGCGCATTACATTCAAGCTCATCTCCTGATCTGCGGCCCAGTTCCTAACAGGCCTGGACAGGTACTGGTCTGCAGCCCGGAGGTTGGGGACCCCTGCTCTAGCTGACTGTCTAGTACTGGCTGGGATCAATCACTGGTGAAGGGGGAAGGTGCTGCTAGCCTACCTTCCCTGAGATCAAGAGATCGATGTTGGGGTTCTGTTAGCAAAAAGATAGGAGAATGCCTGTCCAAAGTGTCTGCCACTGACTGTGAGCTCACAGAAGGATAGGCTTCTTGTGGTTTACTGTGTCTGGTCCTAGCTTCCTTCACCTTGCGGGCCAAATCATCTAGCCTTTCATTGTCTCCCTCTGTTCTGCTGTTGCATGCCATTGGGCCAATTCATGACTTCTAGCTCTTTTCCTAGAAGGGAAACAGCTCTAGTGAAAGGGAAAGAATGTGGTAAAAAGGATAAGTGATTAGTTTCAAGACTCTTGTTGTGTGATCTGCCTGCCTTCTTTCAGGCAGCACTAGTTAGGAAATATCTAATATATGAGGCTAACATAGTGATAGGAGCTGGGCTCCAGAGGTATATTTCCTATATTCAAACTCCAGTGTCAGTGGTTAATAGTTGTGGTAACTTTGGCCAAGTAATATAAACTCTCCACGTCTCAATTTATCATTTTTAATAAGGATAATAATAATATACATGTACTTCATGGAGTTGTGAATATCGAAAAGCCTCAGTTTTCACTGATGGGTGCAGAAGATTAGGGGTAAAGTATGAAATCCATATGGTTACCTCTGAAATAGGAGTAAAAACAACATAGTTTTTAATGTGAAATGAATATGATGCAGATTGTCTGCCTTCTGTAGTTGTTGTGGCTGTTTTCTTCTTCTTTGGCTGCTGATATGTATAACCATGACTTTCAGTTCACAATAATGGATCATTCATTGTTGCATTACTCCAAATGCTGCAATTTCACTGTGCAACTTAAGTGCATTGTAATTGTGGATATTAATAGTCTTTGGCTTTTCCTGTGCATCAACTGCCATGATTTGTATTGAAATAATGCTAGTTTAACAATTAACATTGTGAATATTATCACCAGATGTCTTAGGCTGCTTGAGCTGCTATTGCAAAACAGCACAGACTGGGTGGCTTAAACAACAGAAATTTATTTTCTTACAGTTCTGGAGGTTGAGAAGTCCAAGATCAAAGTATGGGTAAGTTTGGTTTCTTCTGAGGACTCTCTCCTTGGCTTATAGATGGACACCTTTGTCACTGTGTCCCCACATGGTCCTTCCTTTGTGTGTATGTGCTCCTGGTGTCTCTTTGTGTATCCAAATTTCCTCTTCTTATAAGGTGGTAGTAAGATTGGATCAGGGCCCACCCTAACAGCTCTATTTTAACTTAACCACCTCTTTAAAGGCCTTATCTCCAAATACCGTCACATTCTGAGGTACTGGGGTTAAGGCTTTAACACATGAATTTTGGAGGGACACAATTTAGCCCATAACACTATGTTTTGTAAGAATGAAATAATGAAAATGAGAACCATTACAATACCAGTGCCAGAATCACTGTAAAAGAAGGCCAAACTACTGTGTTATACTAAGAGTTGAAGACCACATACAACTGGATTAGGGAGGTTAACAACCCAAACTATTACACAATATAGAGAAAATAATTTGGGATTGGGCATGATGAAGAAGGATATTGAAACCAAATCTCAGAGTCCAGGATGAAACCAGCAACTACTTCTACACAATCAAAAGTCTCCCCCAAAGATGCTGATACTCAGTTGAAAATAGCAGTCACTGAATTCGCTTTGGCATACCACACAAATGAGCATGCATTAATGTGTTATTCCATTGATTACCCCATGCAATCAGTAATTATTTATTCAACAAGTTTGGAGTGATGTAAGAGATTCATTTCCTAGAAACCAAAATTCTCCATTGCACAAGGGGCTAATTGTTTATGTGTTTGCCTATAAGGGGTGGCAGGATTGAAGCTACTGAAGTTTGTGATTAAGGAGGACCTAGTTTATTTTTCTGGAGAATGCTCAGGTTATCTAATAGGAGAGTAAGTTAGTTTTCCTGAGGTCTGCCTACAGGAGGGAAACAAATTTCAACTTCAGAGGAAACGCACAGCCCCTTGGAAACATGGCTCTGGGTAGAAGCAGGAAGCCCTTCCCTGCTGGCAGTTCTTCCCTCCAGGCTGTTGTACTGTGACTCTGTAGAGAGAGGCAAATAAAATACCTTTCATATCCTGCTGCCTAGGAATTACTCTTTCCTCAGCTATCTGTTGCAGACTGTGAAGTGGAGAGGGCACCGACAGGGAAGTCAGGAGACTGAACTCATGTTCCCACTCACTCCCCACTTACCTCCACTCTACCGTTTTCACTGCCTTGCTAAGACACATATCTGAAAAATGGGGCTGAAAATACATACTTCACTGGGTTGTCAAGAGGATTAACTTCTAGTGCAAGTGGAATACCCACACACCAGTTATTTGGTCAATGCCAGTTGGTTCTATGAGAATCAACAGATGCCAGGGAACAGTTGCCAGGACCAGGCCCTTGTAAATCAAAAGGCTTGCATTCTTTTCCATCCACACTGAAAATAACATCACCGTGATCCTGAAAAATTCAAATAGCCAGTTGTATACCAGCAAAATGAGTTTATTTTGGAATAACAGAGAATTAAAAATTGGGACAAGCAAGCTATGACAAAACTATAGGCAAATCTGGAGAACAAATAGCCTTCATGTACAGAGAAAAGGGGAGGAGTTGGGAAGAGCTTTATAAACAAAATGCTGATTGGAGAGAACTGGGATTTCCAAGTATAGTGGCTTCCTATTGACTGAATCATAGCAGTTTCTGATTGGCTGGGTCTGTTGCTAGGCAAACAGAAAATTCTCAATCTCAATAGCATAGTCAAGCAAGCTTCTTCAAGCAAGCTTCACCATTCATCAAGTATGTGAATGGTGAAAACTGATAGTGTGTGAGAGCTCTCCCTTCATAGCTTCCCAAGTTGATTTTAAATGTTTCCTTTATTTATTTTCACTTTACATAAGTTAACACATTTTAACCTTCCAAAAACCTTGAGTTAAGAACTATTATCCCCATTTATGGGGAACCCATGACATGTAGTTTGAGACACAGAGATGAAGTAACTCTCCTAGAGTCATACAGTTGGTAAGTGATGAAATCACTATTTGAACCCAGGATGTCTGTTTGCAGTGTCTGTTCCCTGGGAGGTTTGCAGACTGAATGCATGCATCTCCCACTCTCACCCAGGGAGAGTTCGTTCCCAGGATGTGGCAGTACCTAATGTTCCCACCTAAAAAGTTGGGGTCTATAGACTGCCCAGTTGTTTTGTGTGCTGGTCCTTCCAGGCGAAACAAGCTTAGCCCCATTACCACTGCCATCTACCCACTAATCCACAGTTAAGTCAAGGTTTGGGCTCCCAACCTGCCCAATTTGCATTTGGGTAATAGGGAGGGAACCTCACATACCTAGTTCCTTCAAGAGTAAACTATGGTGGAAATGAGGTTATGGCTGGGGCTAATAAGCCCCAAGAATGTAAAAATAAATCCCTCCCGGTGCCAGACCCTTGCCAGGGGCACCAGTGGTCCACCCTCTAGGGGTAACAGCTCCCCTCAGCTGAGAAACAGTCATTGCCATAATAGACAAAGAGTTGGTGATAGAGACAACCTGCAGTGCCAAAATGGCTTTGGTCACTGTGTTGAACCCTAAGGATTTGCACGACATTGCCTCCAGCTCCCCAACCAACCACAGAGCTGCTTCTTCCTGGCCCTTGTACTGTATCCAGCCTATAGCACATGAATCTTTGATGTTAGATCCATAATACTGCTGGCAGCCAGCTACCATAGGGGAAGGCAGGGTACCCTGTCCAGGAGGAGGGTTGTGGGGAAGACAAAGACTGAAAGGGGCCTCAGGGGTTACCTAGCAACCCTAAGATCAGACAGCAGCTGTGAGGAGTGTTTGTCCTCTCCTTTGGCCTATTACCCACAAGGAAGTAGAGAGAGGAAATGTAGGGGGTAGGGGTGCAGAAATGGTGACAAAGCCTCTTCTTAACTAAGTTTTACTCATGTTCCTCTCAACTATCTTCTCAAGTAGGCCCTCAGTTTTAAGCTTCTGTGTTCCTCTCTAGATTGTCCAATTTTAGCAAAAATTATACTAAGTCTGCTTAGCCAGAATCTTCCACCATCACTATCTGATTACTCTTGATATCTGATCAGATTTCTCATCCTAGTGATGTCTGATCACCCTGGCTGGCCTTCAGCAAGAATCCTGTTAGGTCAGTTTAGCTATAATCCCCTTTACCCCTGATGTTTCCTTTTAATTTTCCATCCATCAACACCCTACCCCAATCTTGTTTATTGGCTATAAATTCTCACTTTTCCTAGTATTTTAGGTTGAGCCCAATCTCTCTCCCCTACTATAAAACTCCACTGTAGTAGTCCCCTCTGAATAGTTTACCTTACTGTCTTTAACAAGTATCATGAATAATTTTTTCTTTAATACTGGTATGATTGTTCTGAGGTGAGGAGCTGAAATTACCAAGCACAGAGTGAGGCTTTCCTCAGAAAAAGCACCATTTAATAAAGGTTATATGTGGTCAAATAATTGTTAACAACTACCTGCAGTAGCGTTGATAGCCAGCTAGCTAGATACAGCCAATGCCACTTGACCTGGGAAACCCTCCATGGGCTGCCAGACTCTTGAAAACTCAGAATCCAGGCTGGGCCCTTTCACCACATGTCTAGTTCTTTCTGTCTGAAGCTCATTCCTGCATTACTGCACCTTCATCTTGACTGCAAGATCTGCCTTGTGCACTTTCCTACCAGACATGGATCTCAACTAAGTGTTGGGAAAGAGAATAAGGGCTTTTGTCTAGGATATATAAAGAACTCTTACAACTCAACAATAAAAACACAATAATCCAATTAAAACATAGCACAAATTTTGAATATGTTTCTAAATAACATATACAAATAGCCAAAAATCAATGAAAAGATGCTCAGACATTATTAGTCATCAAGGAAATGTTGCCAATCAAAATCACAATAAACTACTACTTTACATCTATTAGAATGGCTAGAACCAAAAAGTCAGAAAGCAAGTGTTGATGTGGAGGATGTAAAGACAAAATGTGGTAGCAATATAATGGAATATTATTTAGCTATAAAAAGGAACAAAGTACTGACACATATGCTACAGCATGGACAATTCTTAAAATATGCTAAGTAAAGAAAGCCAGTCACAAAGACCACACACCATATTATCCCATTCATATAAAAATTCAGAATAGGGAAATATAAAGAAACAAAAAGTAGATTATTAGATTTTTAGGGCTGGGAGGAGGAAATGAGGAAATAGAGGGATGATAGCAACATGGGTTCTTCCTGAGGTGGTGAAAATGTTCTAAAGTTGACTGTGATGGTTACACATATCCGTGAATATACTAAAACCTGTTAAATTGCAATACAGTTTAAATGAGCAAATTGTATGATATGTGAATTATATCTCAATAAAGTTTTTTAAAAGATTATTTATTTTTTAGAGAGATGGGAAGGTAGGGAGAAAGAGAGGGAACGAAACATCAATGTGTGGGTGCCTCTCACACGTCCCCAACTGGGGACCTGGCTTGCAACCCAAGCATGTGCCCTGACTGGGAACTGAACCAGCGACTCTTTGTTTTGCGAGCTGGCACTCAATCCACAGAGCAACACAAACCAGGGCTCAATAAAGTTTTTTAAAGAAATTAGAGAGAAAAAGAATGACAAATCATTAATTTAATGCAAATAAAAATGACCAATAAAAGACTTTTCTTCACCCTCTACAAACACATATATACATACACACATGCACACACACATATACACACCACCCTTCCAAATCACCTGCTGTAGCACATAAAATAGGTCCTGGCCTATATAGTAGGTGTTCAAGAAATATATGCTGAATTTAGGAATATAATTTTTAAAACATTTTAATACATGTTATTGATTATGCTATTACAGTTGTCCCAATTTTCCCCCCCTTTGCACCTTTCCACCCAGCATCCCCCACTCCCTCCGGAATTCCTATACCACTTAGTTCATGTCCATGGGTCAGGCAAATAAGTTCTTTGACCACTCCACTAGCCATGCCATCTTAACATCCCCCTGCCTCTTCTGTTACTACCAATTTGTACTTCTTAATCCCAGCACCTTTTCCCCCATTCTCCCTCTCCCCCTCCCAACTGGTAACTATCCAAATTATCTCCAAATCTATGATTCTGTTTCTGTTCTGCTTCTTTGCTTAGTTTGTTTTTTAGATTCAATTGTTGATAGTTGTGACTTTATTGTCATTTTAATGTTCATAGTTTGGGTCTTCATTTTCTTAAATGAGTGCCTTTAACATTTCATATAATAATGGCTTGGTGATGATGAACTCCTTTGGCTTTCCACTGTCTGGGAAGCACTGTATCTGCTCTCCAATTCTAAAGGACAGCTTTGCTGGATAGAGTAGTCTAGGTTATAGGTCCTTGATTTTCATCACTATGAATACTTCTCACCAGTTCCTTCTAGCCTGCAAAGTTTTTTAAGAAATCAACTGACAATCTTATGGGAACTCCTTTGTAGGTAATAATCTGCTTTTCTTTTGCTGCTTTTAAGATTCTCTCTTTATCTTTAAACTACAGCATTTTAATTATGATGTGTCTTGGTGTGGCCCTCTTTGCATCCATCTTGTTTGGGACTCTCTGTGTTTCCTGGACTTGTATGTCTATTTCCTTCACCAAATTATGAGAGTTTTCTTTCATTATTTTTTCAAATAAGTTTTCAATTTCTTGCTCTTTGTCTTCTTCTTCCAGCACCCCTATGATTTTTTTAAATATTTTATTTATTTATTTTTAGAGAGAGGGGAAGGGAGGGAGAGAAACAGCAATGTATGGTTGCCTCTCACATGGCCCTCACGGGGACCTGGCCTGCAACCCAGGCATGTGCCCTGACTGGGAATCGAACTGGGACCCTTTGGTTCCCAGCCCGCGCTCAATCCACTGAGCTACACCAGCCAGGGCAGCACCCCTATGATTTTAATGTTGGTACATGCAAAGTCATCCCAGAGGCTCATTAGCCTATCCTCATTTTTTTATTGGATTCTTCTTGCTGTTCTGATTGAATGTTTTTTTCTTCCTTATGTTTCAAATCATTGATTTGATTTTCAGCTTCATCCACTCCACTGTTGGTTCCCTGTAAAGTTTTCTTTATTTCACTTAGTGTTACCTTCATTTCTGATAGGATCATTTTAATGCTGTTGAAGCACCCACTGAGTTCTCTGAGCATTCTAATAAACAGTTTTTAAAACTCTGCATCTGATGGCTTGCTTATCTCTATTTTGTTTAGTTCTTTTTCTGGAGTTTTGATCTGTTCTTTCATTTGGGCCATATTTCTTTGCTCATTTTGGCAGCCTCCCTGTATTTGTTTGTATGGATTAAGTAGAGTTGCTTTGACTCCCTGTCTTAGTAGAGTGGCCCAATGTAGAAAAGCCACTATTAGCAGTTTGGATGGAACCATAATTTGAATGAGGTGGAACCTTAGGTAATCACCAAGGCAGGGCAATCCCTATGAACCAGGTTGATGGAGCCTCAGATATGGTGCCACTACCCTGTGGCTCTGTGTGGGGGAGGATTTAGAAAAGGAATAATGGCTGCTGCCTGGCCTCTGGAGTTTTGTCTGTGAGGAAACTGTCCTCCAGCACTCACCCTGATGGCAGACACTTCAGTTACTCCCTATATGCCACTGGTGCCCTTCAAGCTGCTGCCCCAGTGTTGAGCGCAGAGGGAGTGAGTCTGTGTAAGTCCATTGCAGGCCCTTTAAAAGGAGACACCTGAGAATTCCACAGTTTCTTCCACCACCACAACCCCTACTGGTTTTACATCCAGAAGTTATGGGAGCTTATTTTCTTGACATTGGAACCCTGGGCTGGGTAGTCTTGTATGGGGCTGGCACCCTTCACTGCTGAAACATTACTCTTGATTTTTATCCAGCACATGTAGGTATGGGACCAGCTTGTTCCACGTCACTGCATCTTTGTGTCTCTGCCTCTCCTACCCATCTGAATGAATGTGACTTATTTAATTCCTTGGTTGTCAGACTTCTACACAGCTTGATTTTCTTAGAGTTCTGAGTGAGTTATTTTGTACTTTAGTTGTAATTTTTGCTGTGGTTGTGAGAGTGGGCGAGCCATGTTTACCTACGCCTCTATCTTGACCAGAAGTCTGATCCTCCACATTTTTTAGCCTCCTCTATTTGGGTTTAAGGATTTTCCTTAATTATCTGGAATTAGGTTGCCAACTTCCTAAATCCTCTCAAACAAGCAACAGCCAGCCTCAGTGAGCCCCCAGCCCCTGCACCTCTTGTTAAGTGACCACAGGCCCAGCACCAGCAGCAACCAGCCTAGATTCACAGCTTGGCTTTTCCTGGGAATCTCCAAGCTCAGCACAAGTAGCAGCCATCTGAAGATGGATTTGTAGCTCAGGCAGGGTGGCCCTGGGCAAAACACAGGTGGGGGCTGACCTTGTCCTGCACCACCTGGGAAAACCCAGAGCCTGTGCACCCAGTGAACACATAAAGACTATGTCGGAGCACCACCACCCTACCCCATGCACAGCTGATACTCCACGGAAGGTGGAGGTTGGTGGTCAGTGGTCATAGCCTGTCCTTGCAGCTGACTGGCCTGGGTAAATCCCTCCCATTGACATGCCAACAGCAATCAAGGCTCAAGTACAAGAAGAGGGTATACTCAGCCTACACAAAGGGCACACCTTGAGTACCCAGCTTGAGTGATAGGGGAAGCTGTGCCACTGGACCCTACAGGATATCTCCATTAGGCCACACTACCAAGATAGGGAGTCACAGCAACTCTACCTAATACATAGAAACAAACACAGGGAGCCTGCCAAAATGAGCTGACAAAGAAATATGGCCCAAATGAAAGAACAGTGCAAAACTCCAAGAAAAGAATTAAACAAAAGGGAGATAAGCAATCTATCAGATGCAGAGTTCAAAAACTGGTTATAAGGGTTCTCGAGGAATTTAGTGAGGATAAAAAAGCATAAAAAAGATCCCATCAGAAACAAAGGATACACTAATTGAAATAAAGAACAATTTATAGGGAAACAACAGTAGAGTAGATGAAACTGAGAATCAAATCAATGATATGGAACATAAGGAAGCCAAAAACAAGCAATCAGAAGAACAAGAAGAAAAAAGAATCCAAAAAAATGAGGATAGTGTAAGCAGCTTCTAAGACAACTTCAAGTGTTCCAATATTCACATCATAGGGGTACCAGAAAGAAAAGAAAAAGAAAAGAAATTGAAAACTTTTTGAAAAAATAATGAAAGAAAACTTCCCTAATTTGGTGAAGGAAATAGACATGCAAGTCCAGGAAGCACAGAGAGTCCTAAACAAGATGGATTCAAAGAGGCCCACTCCAAGACACCTCATAATTAAAATGCTAAAGGTTAGAGAGAAAGAGAGAATCTTAAAAGCAGCAAGGGAAAAGAAGTTCGTTCTCTACAAGGGAGTTCCCATAAGACTGTCAGCTGATTTCTGAAAAGAAACTTTGCAGCCTAGAAGGGATTGGCAAGAAATATTCCAAGTCATGAAAAGAAGGGACCTAGAGCCAAGCAGGGACCTACAGCCGAGATTGCTCTACCCAACAATGCTGTCATTTAGAATCGAAGGGCAGATAAAGAGCTTCCAAGACAAGCAAAAACTAAAGGAGTTCATCATCAGTGAACCAGTGTTGTGTGAAATGTTAAGAGGACTTATTTAAGAAAAGGAAGAATATCAAAATTATGGACAATAAAATGACAGAAAATACAAATCTATCAGCAATTGAATCTAAAAAACAAACTAAGCAAGTAAGAAGAACAGAGACAGAATCATGGATACAGAGAGCGATTTGATGGTTGTCAGATGGGAGGGGGTTGTCGGGGAATGGGTAAAGAAGTGAGGGGATTAAGATATACAAATAGGTAGTTACATAATAGACTTGGAGATGTAAAGTACAGTATAGGAAATGGAATAGCCAAAGAACCTAAATGTGACCCATGGACATGAACAGTGGTGTGGGGATTGCCTGATGTAGTGAGGTGTGCTGGGTGGAGGTGGGCAAAGGGGGAAAAATTTGGACAACTATAATAGCATAATCAATAAAATATAATTTAAAATAAAAAGCTAAATTAAAAATTAAAAACAGCTTCATTTAAAAAATAAAAAGTAATATTTCCAAACAATACCAAATGAAATGGAAAATATAATGGAATGTTAATGAAACCATTCCTCAAGAGGCCTCAAGAACTAGAATCCCCACCTCTGAGTAACTCATGCATTTGTTGCTAAAGTTGAAATTACAGCTGGGGGATAATTTGGCCCCTCACTTTGGACATTTATCATTAAATCATTATTAATCTTGGGTTTTTCTCATCAGCCTAGTACCCATTTTCATTCCTTCCTCCATGGACAAAATTCTAGCCTATGGCTTTAGTTCTATTGCTGCGCTAGGACTTAAATCTGTGATTTACGGGAGTCACAGATTATGGTTAACTTCTTACTGTTCCCTAGAGCCACCATTTCCCCTCCTCTACCCAAGCAAAGTTGCAGGTGAAAACATAGTTACTGAACAGCCACATGGCCTGAGGCAAATCCACAGGTGCAAAACTCCTTTGGACTTGGAGCCAGAACCTGAAACACACTGGAGCTGGCTTGGGATAGGCTGGAGAACAGGAAGCTGGAAACCCACGAGAAAAATTCTTTTGGAGGAAGGGACATCTGTGGAAAACAATGTGCTCTAATAAATACTAAACCAGAAAAAAATAAGGTGCTATAGATCAGCATCATTCCAATTCTATTTGCTTGTGTGTGTACGGGTATGTATATACAAACTATCACATACAGAAAAATAATAAAAATAAATTCATCAACCAAATACTATATGGTTTCACTTATATGTTGAATTTAAAAAATAAACAAACAAAGCGAAAACAGAGTCATGGGAACAGAGACCAAAGGGATGGTTACCGTAAGGGAAGAGGTAAAAGAATGGTTTAAAAGGTGAAGGGGGATATAGTCAATTATATTGTGATAAGTTTACACAGTGATGGATGATAGTGGGGTAACCGCATTATAAGGTATCAAAATGTTGAATTACTATATTATACACCTGAAACCTATATCACTAATATAAGATTATATACAAAGTATACTTAAATTATAAAAAATAATAAATTCATCAAAACCTTAACAGTAGTATCACTGAGTGAAGGAATTATAGGTAATTTTACTTTCTTCATATGATTTTCCGTATTTTCTTACTTTTACAATAAGACTATATTTTATAATCAGAAAAAATTAATATTAGAGTTTTTAAAAGCCCATTGATTCTTTTCACATGTCTCACCGTCATCTGTTGAGTCATTGGGAACTCAGAGGGGTGGATTCTGACCTCTAGATTCTGACTGCTTCACCCAAGGAAGGTATATTAGTGTGTTTATACCACCATAACAAAATACCATAGACCAGGAGGCTTAAAGAATCGAAATTTATTTTTGTCACAGTTTTGGAGGCCAGTAGTATGAGATCAGGGTACCAATAATGTCATTTTCTGATGAGAGCTCCTAACATGGATGGTCTTTCCTTAGAGAGGAGAGAGAGAGGGAGAGAGAAAGAAAGAGAGGGAGAGAGAGAGGGTGGGGGAGAGAATAAATTAGAATGGCTCTTTTGGTGTCTCCTCTTAAAGGGACACTAATCCTATCAAATGATCAGGATTCCACCCTTTCCACTCATAACTTCATTTAACTTTAACTACTTCTTTACTCCAATTATAGCTACACTGGTGTTAGGGCTTCAACATATGAGTTTTAGGGGGTCACAAACATTCAGTTCCATAACAGAAAAAAAGAGAAGGGATCTACATACCTACTTAATGCCAGTTTCACATATAATCTCATTAAATTGTGACAACAACCTTGCAAGACAGGTGTTATTTTTCCTATCATATACATAGTAATACCAATAGTTAAATTTAAGTATTTATGATGTGGTAGTCACAAGGCTATAGGGGATGCTTATTAAGTAGTGTAACAAAGCTTATTGAAATTGTTGCCTGAATTTATGTGGAAAGTAGAAACATGTAAGTGATGGACTTGCTTATCTAATTAAGGAGACTTCCAAGCAAAGCACTGAAGGTATGGCCTGTCTTGTTTTGTTTTGTTTTGCTGCTTATAGTAAAATGTGATAGGAGAGAGATAATTAAGGGAAGAACTGTTAAAACATAAAGAAACCAGTATGTGATAATTCTCAGCCTTTCCAGATGGCAGAAGATGATGAAATTAAGAAATGGCTCCAGAGTACTGTTAAGAAAACATGGCATAGAGAAAAGGCTTAAGGAGTGACTGTACAACCTTTGGTAAAAACTTCAGAAAGATCAAAAGATCAGAGTGGTATTCAGTCACACAAAGGGCCCTTTCAAGAGATTAAGGTGGTGCCTCATGGAAAGTCTCAAACAATAGGGCCCTTAGGAATCTTAGGACTTGTGTACCTAGTGGAGTCCAAGGTAGAGAAGGACTTATCTCAGATCTGTGGGTGTGCCTTTTTTCTAATGGAGTGAACTCTAGTTAAATCCACTGAGACTCATTACAATTTTGAGAAAGTTATTTCAGCAGAAACAATGTCAGCTTGGACTGAACCATCTTAGCTGGACAGATAATATAAAATTAAAGAAGGCCATTGAATCTCCAAAATTCAATGGGCAGAAAGCAGGCTGATAATAGTATTCAGCTGCAAACATGTGCTACCTTTCATGAAAATGGAAAGATGCTTCAGAGGACAGAACCAAAAGATCAGAGAAGTTTTCTGACAACACCTTGTAACCAATCAAAGAGTATTAACATTTATCCTGCTGGATTTCATAATTGCTACAGACCCTTTGATGCCTCCCATGCATACAGCTGCCCCTCCTTCACCCTCTTGTCAAATGGTAATATCGATAGTGGTTATCTTATACCTCCATACCATTTTATGTTGGTTGTATAAGGGGTAGATTACTTGTCACTTTAGTTTTACAGATCAGCAGATTGAGAAGTATTATACCTAAAGCAGAGGTGGCAAACACAAGGCCCATGGGCCAAATCCAGCCCTCCACCTTGTTTCATCTGGCCCAGCACCTTGTTTCTATGCACGGCAGCACTGAGCTCTCGCTTAACTGTTAAGGAGTAGTTAAATTTATATAGTCCTAAGATTACATTCAGCCCTTCGAAGGCAACCGCAAGGCTGATGTGGCCCCCAGTGAAAATGAGTTTGACACCCCTAGCCTAAAGGACTGCATCAGCACCTGGACTTGATTTAAATAATGAGATTCCAGACTTTTTTTAAGTATGTATTATTAATTATGCTATTACAGTTTTCCCTATTCCCCCCCTCATCCCCATTCTGCCATGCACCCCCCAGAACCCTCCAGCATTCCCCCAACCTTAGTTCATATCCATGGGTTGTACATATAAGTTCTTTGAGTCTTCTGTTTCCTATACCATTATTTACCTCTCCCTGTCCATTTTATGCCTACCAATTATGCTTCTTCCCTGTACCTTTCCCCCCATTCCTCACCTCTCCCTCCCCACTGAAAACCACCTATATGATGTCCATTTCTCTGACTCTGTTCCTGTTCTAGTTGTTTACGTAGCTTTTATTTTCTTTATTTTTCTTTTCTGTTAGGTTCATTTGTTGATAGTTGTGAGTTTCTTGTCATTTTACTGTTCATATTTTTTATTTTCTTTTCCTTAGATAAGTCCCTTTAAAGTTTGATATAATAATGGCTTGGTGATGATTAACTCCTTGAACCTGACGTTATCTGGGAAGCACTTTATCTGCTCTTCCATTCTAAATGAAAGCTTTGCTGGATAGAGTCATCTTGGATGTAGGTCCTTGCCTTTCATGACTTCAAATACTTCTCTCCAGCCCCTTCTTGCCTACAAGGTTTCTTTTGAGAAATCAGCTGATAGTCATATGGGCACTCCTTTGTAGGTAACTGTCTCCTTTTCTCTTGCTGCTTTTAAGATTCTCTCCTAGCCCTGGCTGCAGTAGCTCAGTGGATTGAGCGCGAGCTGCAAACCAAAGGGAAATAAATAATGTTTTTTTAGACAGAAGGGAAGGGAGAGAGAAAGAGAGGGAGAGAAACATCAATATGTGGTTGCCTTTCACGTGGCCCCCACTGGGGACCTGGCCTGCAACCCAGGCATGTTCCCTGACTGGGAATCGAACCGGCGACCCTTTGGTTTGCAGCCCACGCTCAATCCACTGAGCTACACCAGCCAGGGCTAAATAAATAAAAATCTTAAAAAAAAAAAAAAGGTGTTGCTTCTTCCAGTACAACGGTGATGGTAGACTTTAAAAAACAAATAAGAAGATTCTCTCCTTATTTTCAGTCTTGTGTAAGTTAATGATGATGTGCCTTGGTGTGCTCCTTGGGTTGAACTTCTTTGGGATTCTCTGGGCTTCCTGGACTTCCTGAAAGTCTATTTCCTTTGCCAGTTTGGGGAAGTTTTCCTTCATTATTTTTTCAAATCAGTTTTCAATTTCTTACTTTTGTTCTTCTCCTTCTGGCACACCTCTAATTAGGATATTGCAACATTTCAAGTTGTCCCAGAGGTTACTACGTCTCTCCTAATTTTTCTGAATTCTTGTTTCTTCATTCTGTTCTGGTTGGATGTTTATTTTTTCCTTTTGTTCCAAATCATTGATTTGACTCCTGGTTTCCTTCCTGTCATTGTTGGTTCCCTGAATATTTTACTTTACTTCATTTTGGGTATCCTTCATTTGTTCTTTCATTTTTTTTAGATAAAAACTAATAATTTTTATTGATATAATGAGATAAATTTTTAATTACTTTATGTTCTTCAATTACAGTTGTCTGCATTTTCTCCCCTCCCCTCCCCTACCCTACCCTCCACCACACCCAAACCTACTTCCCTTCTTTGCTTCCGTCTTCCCCCTTGGTTTTGTCCCTGTGTCCTTTATAGTAGTTCCTTAAAACCCTTCTCCCCACAGTACCCTCCCCCTCCCTTGTGACTATTATTGTTCTTAATTAAAATGTCTCTGGTTATATTTTGCTTGCTTTTTTCTTTTGTGGATTATGTTCCAGTTAAAGGCGAGATCATATGGTATTTGTCCCTCACTGCCTGTCTTACTTCAGTTAGGATAAGGCTCTCCAGTTCCATCCACGCTGTTGCAAAGGGTATAAGCTCCTTCTTCCTCTCTGCTGCGTAGAATTCCATTGTGTAAATGTACCATAGTTTCTTGATCCACTCGTTTGTAGATGTTGTGTAAATGTACCATAGTTTCTTGATCCACTTGTTTGTAGATGTTGTTTCCCGCACTTGGCTATTGTGAATTGTGCTGCTATGAACATTGGAGTGCATAGGTTCTTTAGGATTGGAGTTTCAGGGCTCTTAGGGTATAATCCCAGCAGTGGAATGGCTGGGTGAAAAGGTAGTTCCATTTTTAGTTTTCTGAGGTAGTTCCATACTGTTTTCCACAGTGGCTGCACCAGTCTGCATTCTCACCAACAGTGCAGTAGGGTTCCCTTTTCTCCACATCCCCTCCAACAGTTATCTGTTGCTTTGTTGATGATGGCCATTCTGACTGGTGTGAGGTGGTATCTCATTGTGGTTTTAATTTGCATCTCTCTGATGGCTAATGATGTTGAGCATCTTTTCATATG
>PVJI01027226.1:0-17990 GCA_004026765.1 Micronycteris hirsuta
TTTAAAATATCTTATAAAATAAAATATCTAAAATAAAAGCAAAAACCACTTATTTTGGCTCAAATATTTATTACTTTAAATTTGTGAAGAGTGACCTGAGAAGAAAAAAATATGAATAGTTTTATATCTCACATAGAAATTAAATCCATGATAAAAATCTCCTCAAGAATCCTGTTTAGGGTCAGATGGTTTCACTGGCGAATTCTTTCTGTTCCAGAGAATAATAGAAACACCTGTATTATTGGTTTTTTTTGCAATATCTCAAAATAAAAATATAGTCACCAACAGGGAGAACTACAGGCCAGTATTTCTCATTAAGACATGTGCAAAACTCCGCAGGACTTATGAACAAATTGAATGTAGCGATGTATGAATAGGTAATACGTCAGCACCAAGTGAGTTTCATTTGAGGAAATGAAGAAAAGCGCGCCATTAGAAAATCAGAAACATAAGTCCATATATTAGCCGAGGGAATGCCCCAAATAGAACACATTCATATTATCTTAAATTCTCAGCCTGTTAATTCCAATGTTCTTGTTTTATCTGAGTCTGGTTCTGGTGATTCATTGCTGAGTGTTTTTTCTTGCCTCTTGGCATTTCATAAACATAAACACTTATGTTTGTGTGGTTGTCGAGAGTCAGACATGGTTTTTCTTGGGTGCTCAGCCCAAGGCAGACGCATGCAGTACAAGGGTTTGTCACAGGTCCCGCTGTGGCTGTGTTCAGTGCTTGCTGCAGCTGAGGGGCAGGGCTTGTTCCCTTCCCTTGGGTCGTTCCTGCGTTCTCTCCTCCAGGGAGAGCCTGTGACTCCCCGCTCCCCATGCTGTGACCCCCCACGACAACCCCCCCGGTGGGAGGATTGTTACCTTACAGTCAAGTCTCATGTTTGGTGGCCTCAGGTCCCTCGGCCGACATTCAAGTGCTTCTTCAGTGGTCCAGCCCTTCCCATCTCCCCGGTGTTCACCCTGCCCCCATGGCCTCTCTGTTTTCCCTTCTTACTGAGACGGGGAGGCTGCGGGGGTGGGGTGGGGGGCCAGCGTGGGCGTAGCTCCCTCTCTCAGGCTGGCCGAAGCTCTCGGGGCCTTCGTCCTGGGGAGGAGGCCTTTGTTGAGGAAGGCCCTGGAGGTATTCTATATTGATGACTATTGATGCCTCTGCGACCTTGGCCTCCAGGCCTCTGCCACCCTCACACCAGTACACACTCAGCCTCTGGCAATTTGTCAAAGTCACCGTCCACAGGTCCCTCTTGGCCCATGTGGCCCACAGCCCCTGGCCCAGGGAAGCAGGTGTAGGTGTGACCCACACTCCCTCTCTGGGAATGTAGGGTGTGGATTCGCTCTGAACCCCACTGCTCGGTGGGTTCAGTGAAATCTTTTTTTCCCTTTGCTCTCCTTGTTGTGAGGATCAAAGTGACGGCGTCCATATGCTCTGCATGCTGGAGCGGAGACCAGAACAGAGATGGAACCCGCGGCTAGCCTGCTCTGTGAGGGTGGAGTGACAGGCGCTCTGTCCCTGAGTGGACAGCAACGCACATTACTTCTTCCACCACTTCCATGCACCGTGGTCCTGTGCCCTAACGGCTCCCGCTGCCCAGAAATAATAACGGGAGTGGTGGTGACAATAGTAATTGATAATTGGAATATAATGTATTAATTGTCGACACATTCTCTCAGGCGTGAGCACCGTAGTTCTTCATCATTTGCGATCACGAACAATGGTGCTGTGAGTTCCCTCGTCCGTATCGCTGGAGATGCATTTTCAGGGTAAATTCCTGGACAGGCATTGTTGATTCACAGGTTTATAATTCGCAGTTGTTGCCAATTATTTTATGTATTAGCTTCTATGGCTGCTGTAATAAATCACTATAATCTCGGTGGCTTAAACAATCCATATTTAGCATGTTACGGTTTTCCAGTCAGACCCCCAGCACAGACCAGGGCGGGCTGCGTTCCCCTCTGCAGGCCCTGGGGAGTATTTCCTTGCCCATCCAGCTTCCAGAAGCTGCCCACATTGCGTGGCCCATGTCCCCTTTCTCGGGCTCAAAGCCAGCGGCGCCAGATGAGATCCGTCTCCTGTGGGCGTCTCTCTGGTTCTCTGTATCAGCAAAGGTTCTCTGTTATTAAGGACCCAGGTGACAGGATTGGGCCTAGCTGCATGGCAGGACAACCCCCCGGTCTCAAGTCCATCACCACAGTCACATGGCCAAAGTTCACAGACTTACGGGTTATGGGGTGGCAGGTCCGGCACGGTAGGGGGCGTCACTCTCCCGACCACTTGCTCCATCTGGATTTTACCAATGTGCGTGCCCACCGGCAACCTGTGCGAAGGCCTGTTGCCCCAGCCTCACCTTCAGGGTTCTGTCTGCCCCTGCTTTACCCACTGCGCCTCTTTCTATTTCTTTTAGCCACATCTTCATCGGTTTTATTTTCTCTCTGCTTCTCAACGTCATCTTCTGCTTTCACTTGAATCCACGCTTTTGTAGGCATTTTGGAACTTGGTCTTCACTTGATAGGATTGTACCTTTTTCTCTTTTTTTTAAATTGGTTTTTCATCTCATATTATGTCTTTCTATTTCTCGAACATTTAACTTTTTAATATTTAATTCAAAGCGAAGTGCTTTGTTAGAGCTTTCTCCTGCTTCTTCGGTTGGTTGGTTTGTGTGGGGGGCGCGGGGGGGATTGTCAGCTGAACGCTTTGGTGTTTTTGCTCTTCTCTTCATCGTTACTTTGCACAGGCTGAAGACTGCTTGTACCTCTGAATTTGTGGACAGGGCTGCTTGAGGTTCGTTATGACATTCCCTGTGTCCTCTCTCCCTGTGTTTTAATTTCCTGCTCTTATGTTTTAAATTCACCAGAAGAGTGTGAGTCCAAGTAACCCTTGACCCTTGCAAAAGCAGACCCTCAGGCCCCTGCTCTCTCTCCCCACTCCCACCACCCACCCCCACAACCTCTGCTGTGTGGGCCTAGGTGTCCTGTGTCATTTCCAGGGCTTGTAAATAATAAACCTGCATCTTCTCAGACTTCCCTGAAGGTTATTGCCGAGGGCATCTTGCAATCCTAGGGCCCACGGGGCTGACCCAGCCCTGACGCTGGTCACTGACAGGCTGCGACCCGCACACAGCAGCGTGTTTTGTGGTGTGAAGAGGCATGTGATCCTCGTTGACCACCAGCAATGAAACTGCTGTTTTGTGTTATTTTTATAGTGCTAATGGTTGATATGCACTAAATAACTCAGGTCCTCATTTTGTTGATACCGTTACTATAAAATGAGTCTTGGCAATGGGGTTCTGTCTGCAAACACTTAGCAGAGGAAGCCTGACTGTTCACGCCGACACTGAACCTGCCCCACTGATTCCCATTTCCTCCGACTCTCACACCCCGCAGGCCCCTGTGGCTCACAGTGGCGAGTGGGCGGCGCTCCAGCCACGTCTCCCAGCTGCCGCGGCTGTTTGGCTGGCCATGTTTACGAGGATGTACATCACACCCACTGGCTCTCTGACAGTCAGTTACAAATGACCCTCCCATTGCCACTTTAAACACAATCTGTCTAAATCAAAGCCATCATTTTCTCTCCTCAAGTGTCTTTCAGCTGTAGGAAGAGGTGCTTAGAATTGTGGAAAGAATTCGAAGACAAATCAGGTCTGATGTTGAATCACCTGTTTCTATTCTATCCTCTATTAATTATACATTCTAAATAAAGTAATATTAAACACAAAATCTTCATCACCCACCCGTAAGGTACATCGGAGACCTAAGGTGACCCCCGCACACCTGTGGATGTGACTCTGTTGGAAACTGGGTCTTTGCAGATTCAATCATGGGGAGAGGGGTCACAATGAAGACATCAGCGTAGGCCTCACTGATACGGTTACTCAGCAGGCCTGGGGTTCTCGTAAGGGGAGGAGATTTGGACACAGAGACAGACACTCACAGAGGGGAGGGGGTGTGGAGACTCAGAGGGATGCACCCAGTGATGATGAAGGCGAGATTGGGACACGCAGCTGCAGGCCAGCAGCGGCCAGGATGGCCCGCAGAACCAGCAGAACCAGCAGAAGGTCGGACAGGCAGGAAAGCTCCTGCCTCTGCGGAGGAAGGGCTCTTGGGGACACCGTGATTTGGGCCTCAGCCTCCAGAACTGCGGGGCGGCTGCTGCCCTCTCTCTGAGACCCGCTGTTAGTGGCCCTTTGGCCCTGCAGCCCCGGGAGCTCGCCCAGTCGTCCGCTGCGCTGCTCAGGTGCGGAGGCTTTTCTGGGAGACCGTCCGTGGTTCTGTCCTTTTTGCTCCTGTGGTTCTTCTGGACTTACTCCTGAATAAACTTTCCTGGTGAACATTAAATATCCATCTTTATTTCTTTTGACCATTCAAAGCAATTGTTCTTTATGTCTTCCAACATCCACGAGTATGTTTGCAATGAAAAATATTTTCCCGTGAAACATTTTACTTTTTATTCATGTTTTGTTAGACATGACTCTCACAGCTAATTTAAGGATACAACCCATTTGGGAGATTATTTACTTATTTATATTTTGCTAAATCGATGCCTCTTTTTGTACATGGTACCCCACAGGACCAGATAAGTTCAGATACTTCAGCTCGTACAGAAATTACGCCCTTCGTCCATGCTAGGTGAAGTCTGCTGGGGCGTCCGTTCTCTCCGCCCCCGAGCCGTGAGCAAAACTCGGCTGGGTGGGGGCGCCCCCGAGCAGTGAGCGAGACGCGGCCGGTGGGGGCGCCCCCGAGCGAGACGCGGCCGGGTGGGGGCGCCCCTGAGCAGTGAGCGAGATGCGGCCGGGTGGGGGCGCCCCTGAGCAGTGAGCGAGATGCGGCCGGTGGGGGCGCCCCTGAGCAGTGAGGGAGATGCGGCCGGGTGGGGGCGCCCCTGAGCAGTGAGCGAGATGCGACCGGTGGGGGCGCCCCCGAGCGAGACGCGGCCGGGTGGGGGCGCCCCTGAGCAGTGAGCCAGACGCGGCCGGTGGGGGCGCCCCCGAGCAGTGAGCGAGACGCCGCCGGGTGGGCGAGAATGTTCTCAGGGGCCGCTCGCAGCCGAGTTGGTGCCCGTTTGCTGAGCTGTTGGCGGAAGCGGTGTCCCCCTCTGACTGCTTTCGCGTCGTGCACATGTAGGGGGACTTGCCCGACAGAGACCCTTCGCCCCACGAGAGAGCGAACCCGAGGAGTCTCCGCAGTTCTCAGTCGGGCCCTCTCGGGGGGCAGCACGTACCCGCCGACTCCGGAGCCTGGACTGTGTTAACCGCACGCGCGCCTGAAACCGAGACGCCGACTCCGAATCGGCGCTTCTCTGCGTCCGAGCCCGTCCTCGGCGGGTCTTGTCCTTCATTTATGCGTCGGTCACGGTTTCAGTGCAGAGATGGGGCGCTGGCTCTGCCCCGGCCCGGCTGCCGGGGCCCAGCCTCACCTGGGGGGGTAACCCGACCCCCTGACCTCCGGCTCCGGGAACGTGAGCCCCGCGGCCCCCCTCGGGCTCCCCTGGGCCTCACAGGCACGTCCCACGCTGTGCTCAGAGAAGAGCTTTTCTCGAATAGGCATCTTAGGCTTTGGGACCTGTAGGCTGCTTTCCACTCCTCTTTACTGGAGCGTGGGCCGCTCGACCCTCTGGGTAAGAACGACTCCTGCGCGACCAGCCACCCGGTTTCCCCGCAGCGCTTGCTGCGCTCTCACCCGAGCCGCGCCGGCCCTGGAGAGCAGGACGGCCGTGGACCCTCGCTGTGCCCACCCTCGCGTCACTGAAATATTTCCACGTGGCACCGCAAAGTGCATGACTTTACACTCCACCACAACCGTGACACTATCGGGTCATCACACGTATAAAATATACCTTACTTTCTATTTATTTTCCTTAAGAGTAAATTCTTTAACAGTAAGAACTGTAGGTATTATTTATCTCTTCTGGTCCAAAAATACTATGTAGTTTGTATATATTCAGGATATGTGCATTACACAGAATATTATATTACATAATATTTTTAATATATATGGCATCAGAGTGAAGTTAAGAGCAAGGATGGGAAGAAGAAAGGAAGAAGGTGAGGAGTATCTCTATAACTGAAATATAATTTTTGCTTTAATAATCAAATAAGACTTATTATGAAATTATAAAATTGTTTTGGCCTTGCTAACAAGATTTTAGTAGAAATGGTTTGACTATCTGTTTCACTTCCTGATGTAAGAAGTTGAAGTGGAGTTGACAGAAGAATGTGAAATGTGCTGTTGTACTTGAAGGTAATGACAAACCTTACGCTCCGTCTTGCTGGCTGCCTGCTAAACCGCACGCCCCAAACCCCCGCCTTGAAGACACCACCGTGTCACCCAACGACCACGACAGGGTCCAGGGAATAGGTGCCGAAACTCAGCAAGAGATAGTTTACAAAATCTGAACAGCAAAGAGTTTTTAAAGAACGCATTTGTCACTAAAGGATGATCCTGTCCCCACGTCCGGCTGAGCAGAGTTTCTCATGGCTTCAGTGCAGGCGGGGGAGGGGGACTTGGAGAGTAAGTGCCCCTCACGTCCCCTCACTGCAGGCACACTGGGCCCAGCGGGGAGCAAGCTTGGCGGGAAAACCCGATGAAAAATTTAAGCTTCCTTAATTGGGTCTCTTCTAATGAAGGGAAGAATGGTTTAATTGGATTTCTGCAGCAGGACGGCCTTGGTTTGGTCACACGTGGAGTCGGCCCGCATGGCTGCCACCTCCCCTGCGGGGGCTGCCTGGCCTTCTCCCACGTGTGACCTCGGGCACGCGGCACACAGTGGGCCTCCAGCAGACCCACGTCCGCCCTGCGGCTGCTGGGCACACTGGCGCTCACACTGGGGCCTGGCTGCTGGCTCTGGCCACCTGTCTGTGGCTGTGGCTCTCGCCGTGGGGTCTTGGTCCTGGCTCTGGCCTCTGAGATGTGGATGTGACTCCTGAAACCCAGCGAAGCTCCGGGGCCTTAGAAACAGGGAGCTCAACGTCTGCATTCTTTACTGCAAAGAGTTTCTGTCCTGCCCCTCGAGGAGGCAGTGACAGGCTGCCAGCGGCCCACTGGGCCTGGGTGCAGGGACCAGGGCAGCAATGGCTGCGGCAGGGCCGCAGATTCCCGGGCTGACCCCCCGCCTGGCTCCACACGGGTCACTCGCTCCCGCACCGCCGCTGCTTCTGTGGCTGCAAAGCCTTTCCAGGGGGGGTTGGGGCTCCACAGATCCTCCTCGTCTCTGTCCCCGCTGCCCACAGCCGATTAGAAATAAAGGGCATTTCCAATCTGGGCAAGAAACTGTCTTCCTGGAGCGGGGTTTCCCCTCGCGATCGCTTCCTGGGTCATGACTGCTCGTGCACCTGAGCTGAGCGTTCCAGGGAATGCTCCGACTCTGCTTGTGGCAGTAGCCATTTTTAAAAAGAATAGAAATTCAGATTGTTAAAAATGTCACTTCTTTGTGATCAAAGGGATGATGAAATTCATTCTTTCTTACAGATGCACCTTAGGTCTCAAATAATGTTTTAGTGTGAAATAAGAAAAATGGCTAAATTGTTGCTCTCAAAGAATTCCATTTTTAGCAGATTAAGGGGTGGGGCTGAAGGCAGGGTGAAAGAGGTGAAGGAATTAAGGGAAGAAGAACAACCAGCCATTGATGGAGAGCTGAGGACGGGAGGGGAAGGGGGTGGGGGGCTAGGAGGGTAAAGGGGGGTAAATGGTGAGGGAAGGAGACTTGACTTAGGGTGGTGAACACTCAATATAATGTACAGATGATGTTACAGAATTGTACCCCTGAAACCTATTTTGTTCACCAATGTCACCCCAATACATTCAATAAATATAACTTAAGGGAACCATTTCTCAGTAATTTAACAGTCTAGTAACTTAGTTCGAGATTGAAAGGCCAGGACAGAGGCGAGCAGCTCTTGGGCTGGGATGAGGACATTTTTCTGGGAACCATGGTGTGAGTCTTCCAGGGCGACCCTTCCAGGGACTCGAGGACAAAAAGCAGAAGCTCGCGGCCTCTGGAGTGAAGCTCTCTGCCACGCTCACGGACACAGTGCAGGCCACCATGACATCGAATGAAGCCACACTCCCCTCAGTAAGATTACCGAGCTCGGCCTCGTGTGCTGGTAGCGAAGAGGGTAAAGGGGTAAATGCTACGCAGTCTAACCGGTCCCATGGGGTGCTCTCAAATCATGAGGGGAGGCCGGCCTGTCCTCAAATGTCCACCACAAAACCTAGTGCAGCCAGCAGTAGAGACAGAGTTTGAAAGGGGAATTGAACGAAATGATAGATTTTTTCCTTAAAGCAAAATGCCATCATCCACGGGGTGAGCACAAACTCTCCCCAATAACGCAGATCCAGGACTACTTAGCAGCCTGGTTTTGCTCTCTGTTGCTTTCTGAGACCTGCTGATGATCCACGAGAGAAAGTCTGCAATAACGTACAAACACACGTTGTCACGAGCCCTTGAACACTTCGTACGGAAGCTGTGCTAATCGTGGGTGTGTGGGAAACAGTATCTACCCTTGGGAACACTCACTGGGAAACACTGGTTAACCCACCAACACAGGCCTCGTTCCAGTGGATCCGAGGCCCCTTCTTACGTAGGACACAGATGACTGAGCTTTTATCGGCTGTGTTATTGGTGTAAATATCACAGCTAGAGTAACTAGCACTTGTCACATCACTGAGGACATTCAACACCTCCAACATCCGTCCTCGGGTCTCTATGCAATAGGGTTGGGCTGTGGCCTTGGTGGCCGGGCTCTGTGTCTGGACACGGTGGCGTTGGGGGACAGGGACGGATGTGACTGTAGTCAGGGTGGCTGTCGATAGGAACGCTGCTGTCCGAGGTGATGTGGCAGATGCTGGCTCCTACGAGCAACAAAAACCCACTTTTCAAGTGTTTTGTCCTGTCAAGTCCATGTCCAGCCTGTGACGGTCAGAGACGATGTGCCGGCTTACAGGCTCGTGGGCGTGAGATCGAGGAGCTGCGTGGATGTGCCCCTGTTCCCCAGCAGTTGGGACAAATTCCACAAACGGGGGCGGTTTCACCACAACAGCTACTTTCGCTTTCACTCTCGAGACACCAACTTTCCACCTGAAGTTCCTTAGCATGCCTTACGCCAGGAGAGAACAAACGAGTTTGACGCGGCCCTGCCACCTGGCCTTGGCGCTGGCCGTGCATCTTCACGCGCTTCCTTTGTTTTGTGACATTGCGGAGGAAAGTGACCGTTTCCCTTCCGGAAGGTGTCCTTTAGGCACATGCTCGAGTCAGCAGGAAACAAGGTACAGTCGAGTTTGAGAGGGAGGCGTGGGCGGTCCTTCCCGGCCCCGTTCCGAGTGAGTCACAGCCAGACTGCCTGTCCCAAGGCCCGTGGGCTGGCCTGGGCGGTCCTTACCTGACAGTTGACAAGGCTTCTTGAGTTCTTCCGGAACGTTCTCACCAGTGTGAACTCCATGTCCTGGCAGCCGTTGCAGGCACTAACGCACTGACTGGTCACGAATAGTCCAGACTACAACTTAGGTTTATTTGGCCACGTGGGCGCGGTTGCACCCGCCGTAGTCCCAGCCGCCAGGGAGGCCGCTGCCAGGGAGCCGTTAGTGGCCTTGTGCTGAAGTCCAGCCTGGCCTCCGGGGCCCTCTCACCGCTGCAGCTGATTCTCACCACCCCAGCCACCTCGTGAGCTACTTGGAGGGGCGAGGGCTGCTCGACCTTCCCACCAGCCAGAGCTCTGGGGGCTGGTTTTCTTCCCCAGCACCTCGGCTACTTCCACTTTTATGATTTCGCTTCAGGTCAAGCGCGTTAGCATAACCTTTGGATGTGTGGGACGAGGCTCAGCACCTTCGCCTTTCTCTCCGAATCTGTCAGAATGCCTTTGTTCCAACTGAGACATTATATCAAAAATCACAGTAAGGTTTGAAACAGTTTTATGTTAGAAATTTTATGTGAATCACAATTAGAGTAAACTTTATGTAAATTACAGTGAATCTAAATCATCATCCGCTGAATAAGAAAAACACCTTTTTGGGGGGTCATATTAACACTTCTAGTGGGTGAGTGGTGTTAATCGTGGTTTTGATTTACATTCTCCCGCTAACTCGATGACAAAGTTGGGAACGCTGCTCTCACTTTTGAGTGTCCGTGTGTCTGTCTTTCAGCAGCCCGGCTGCGGAGGACAACTGTCTTTGGCACTGGAGTCGTGGGGGGTCTTTACCCATGTGGGGCGCAGCTGTCTCGGCCTCTCTCGCTCGTCTCCCTCCTGCCCCCGACGGGATGGCCGCCGTAGCGCGTCTCCGCCCCACTGTTCACGTCATCTCTCGCTCCAGCTCTGCCTTCTGTCCACACGTCCGTGTGCACCTGGTGGGAGCACCTGCGTTCGTCCATCTGTGGGCGTCGTTTCCTTCCCGCGCGTGGCTTGCTGCTGGAGTCCATTTCGCAACATTTTATTTTACAGTCAGTGTTTTCTGTGTCTTAAAACAAAACGGAACAAGAACCGCAAAACAAACTTCTAGAAGTTTTAAGTTTTAGCTTGTAGGCTCAGGTCTATGACACATTTTAAAATTAATTTTTATGCATAGTATGAAGAAATTAAAGTCATTTTTCTTATTTCACACAAATATTCCATTTTCAGTACCATTTGATGAAACATCTTTTGTTTTTGTAACCTTTAGGAAAAAAGGCTAATTTAGAGCCCCTTATAGTTCCCAAGGATTTATTTGTGTATTTTATATCAGTATAATATTCTCTTGATTAGTCTAGTCAAATGTCTTGAAATCAGTTAATGTAAAGTTATTTTTTTCTTTTTTAAGAGTGCAGTGGACATTCTAAGTCATTTAGACTTCATCATACATTTTAAAATCTTTTTAACTGTATACAATATACTGGCATTTTGATTAGCATTTTGTTTACTGTATGGTTTTTGGGATACTCAGTCTTTCACATCTTTCTTTACAATTATCTGTATGTTTCCTAATGATATTGTCAATAATATTTTTTGTATTTTATTTTCAGATATAGTTGCATCGTAGATCAAGTTTTTTTTTTTTTTAAGTCAGTGTAAAATTAGTATTATTTCTCCCTCCTGGGAGAAATACCCCTTTCCCCCTTACATAGTTGCTAAACATCGCCATTAAGTCAGTGTGGGACTGGAGTTTGCTTTCCTAGAGGTCTGCTCTTTATTTTGTTATACAAATTTAATTTTTTCAGAGCTATAATCTCTAAGGTTTTTATTTCTTCCTGTGTCAGTTTTTAGTAAACATTTTATTCTGAGGGATTTGTTGACTTCTTTCAAGCCTTTTGAGTATATTTTAATACAAAAATCAGTACATTTGAATTCTATCTCATTTGGTATTAAGAGAGCCTTTGGAAAGTCAGGTTGGTTTATTTTTCATTGCATTGGCCCTGTGTAGGGTGGAACCAGTGCCAATGTTTGGATTGATTGACCATTGTACATATGGCCATCCTATTGACATAGCTCAGTTGAACAAAACTGAGACTGTAGAATAAAACAATGGCACAAAGTAAGCTGTGATTTAAAAAAAAACACCATAATTACCTGGAAGCTGTGTAATAGCGTCTCCTCAAAGGAACTGCAGATGCACCTCTAGTCATGAAGCAGCAGGTCCTCCGCAGTGACCACCACAGGGACGGGCCGTGGCACAACAGACGCCCTCTCAGTACCAAGTGCAAATCCGGAGCAAACATCCACTTAGATTTCTCCTCCTTTGGTGGGGACGAGTTTCAAAGGGTCCGCATTTTGAAAGAGCTCACGCTGTCAGAAACATCCTTAGACTAACCTCTGAGAAAAGTCACCGGGACTCGCGGTGCCTACCTTTCTGCCCCCTCCCCAATGCCTGCACAAGGAGGCCAGTGGAGACGTGTGTCCCTCTCCACCTGGCCTCACCGCCCCGGCTCCCAGAGAGCCCCCTCCGGCGCCTGTTTGGGTATGGCGATTGTGAGGGAGCATCGACACTGATTTAACTAGGCACACCAGTCCTGATGAGGCTCACACGCGGGGGGCAGGGACATTTATTGCTGTTTTCTTCTCTTTCTCCTTTCTGTCTTTTCTTAAGTTTGAAAATGTCTTTTTTTCTCTGTATTGTCATCCTACTCCTGACGGTAAGCCCTTGAGCAGCTGTAGGTGGAAAGTAAACAGCTGGGTGCCAAGAAGCGGCTCACTCTGCTCCACTGGACGACAAGCTTCATTCATCTAAAGGAGGTTTGAGTTTTGTTTTTTTTAAAATGGAATTTCATGGAGGACTCATGGGCACGGACAATGGGGTGGGATTGACTGTGGGAGGTGGGGTAGGAGAGAGCAACGGGGTAAAAAATGGGACAACTCTAACTGAACAACAATAAAAAATAATAAAGTAAAAAAAGTAGAATTTCAATGAATAAGCAATCACCAAATGCAAGCATTTTATTGTTGGTGTTTCACATAATAGAATATTTGAGAGACGCGATCCAACACACTGCCTTTTAAAATGTGAATGGCATGCAGAAGTGATGGTTTGCAGTGAAGTTTTTTTTTTGTTTTTTGAGTGTTTGGGTTTTTTTTTTTGAAGGTAAAGCTTGCATATATTTTTTAATTACTTTATTGTTGTTCAATTACAGTTGTCTGCATTTTCCCCCAGCACTCCCCCTCACCCCAGCCAATCCCACCTCCCTCCCTTGCAGTGAAGTTTGGTTTTGGTTGGTGAAATCCTCTAAGGCGAGGACTGCGCAGTACTGCCCCCTAGAGCCCACGCGGGGCACTGCAAACAGCGAGCGGAGCCTCTGGGTGCTGAGCATCCTACTGTCAGATCCAGGAGCAGAAAGGGTCTCCTGCACCCTGGTGCTGCGCTCCGACCCCCGCGCGGGGCCTTTCCTTGTTTGTTCATGAATCTCAGCACCATCTGGAAAGTTCTTCTCACATGTCCATGAACAGCCACGGTTTTATAGCCGAGTTTATGGGGCTTTGTTTCCTCTGCTGGATTAACTGCTGCTGACTGTGTTTTCGGGAATATTTTCATTGTCTAAATCTTATTTTAGAGTCTATAATCCCCTACTTCTCAGTTTCTAATGTAGCTGGACTTCCAGGCAAAACATGAAAAATGTTAAAATTCAATTCTTGTGATCGTGGGTTTTTATTAGAGAGATTTGGATTTGTTTCTACAACATGAGGTAGAGAAAACAAAGCTGTTCAGCTCTTGTCACTTGCTTCTCACAAAACTTTCGCTGGAGGAAGACGAAGCTCTGGCTGTGTGGAAGGAGCCGTGAGCGTCACCGACTGCATTGCGTCTGAAATTATCCCATTCTCCCACCGGTTCGTACTTTTGCATCCCCGGGAAGGTATGGCGAAGTCGCAAAGGAAAAGAATTACGAGCATAATCAGACAAAGAAAAAAGCACACAGTGACACTCCTGAGATAATTCAATATATTTTTGTAGCCTGCATGCTCACATTTTATTGATTTGTGTCTGAGTCACAGGAAAACCTCTGTAATGTATCACAAAAGTTTCCATTTTATGGCGTGAAGGCTGCTACTTATCCCAAGTGAAACACATTTCCTCCTTCCCTCCCCATTATCATAGGCTGTCTCACATCGCAAAGGAAACTTCTTAAAAGTGAAAAGGACAACATAGAACGGTCATTGTTCCGTCTACTTTGGGTCTAAGGACTGAGCATAAAACTCACACTTCCACAGAGAAATGCGTGTCTCTCATTTTCCAGTAGATCCTTCCATTTTGATTATTTTTTCACTTAGGACATGACAAGACAAATATTTGTTGTATGTATGTCTAATGATCACAAATTGGTTCTGTGAGACTGTCATGTTTTATTCCAGGTCGATGTGCCCTTTCCTATCCCAAACAAACGAAAAATATCTGTTACCCCCTCTCACAGACGTGACTGAGTTAAATGGGCAACGATGTGATGTGTAGAATCCACTCCAATTACTTGTGATTCTACGTCTTCAAAAGTACTCACAGGGAATAAAAAATTCAGCTCATCAACTGAATGTATCAACTGTTTCTAGTTTAGGGCGATGCACAATTAACCAGAATTTGGATAAAAGACGTGGCAAACCCTGCATACGGCCTCTGAAGTGGGAGCGTGCTCAGCGGCAGCCAGAGCATCACACAGGCTGTGGCACCTGATGGTCACCGTGAATTTACTGTAATTTCTACCTTAGCCCAACAGCCCGCTGTAATTCCTCATGTTGCCATTTCAAATTGAAACAGCCATTGAGGAAATTCATCTTTGATAAAAAAAATATTTGGAAATCTCACAAAAACTCAACTGCATGTTCAAAATCGTGTAAACTAAGTTGTTAGTGGCCCGAGCCAAGAGTCAGTGCGATGTGGGGGTGCATTGGTGTTGGGTCCACCTCAGGCCCAGGTCAGCAACTCGGTGAAGTTCGCGAACGTACCCTGCGACGCCAGAGCCAGATACCCTCACAGACGGTCCTTGCCTCCATGTCATTTCACCGTTCTGTCTGCACCTGGAAAACTTCAAGATGTCCCCAATTTTAAGATATTCCTTTAATGTTCAGAAGGTCTAGGTGTTGTTGCATGTTTTAAAAATGAGACCTTAACGAAGCATTAACTGATCAGCAGGGAGGGTTAGAAATTGCCTGAGAAGAGACAGGTACAGAATAGACTTCCAGAAGCAGACGGAAAGCTATTATGGTGGGTGTGGGGAGGGGGAAGAAGAAAGGAGCGTTGATTGGAATAAGCAAGTGGAAGCCTGGGTGGGGGAATGCTGTTCCCCTTACATGAACCTGGTTGTCTCGGGGAGGTGCTGGGAGGGAGGAAGAAGAGCAGAAAGTGACAGTGAGAATGGACATGGACATCAGACTGGGGACTGAGGAGGGGTGGAGAGAGGAGAGCGCTGGCTGGCATGTGTGAAAACGGAGGTGGGGGTACAGTCTGCTGTTTCAGGACTTGGAACAGAACCGGTTACGGACAAGAGTGTGAGGACTCGAGATGAAAATTGAGCTGCTCTTCGGGTAAGCCTGCTTTTGAGATGGACTCTGTGCCATTAGCTTCTGGAATTAATTGTTCCATGTTTTGACCAAAGGTTCTGAAGCTGGTGTGCAAAGGCAAAAATATTATACAGATTATTATGATTCAAATGCTAAAAAATATGTGCCTTCTCCTTTAAAAATTTAAAATGTTTTCATATATTCTCAATAGAGGCACTTTTTTCAGTCCTCCCTTGAAGAATAAGTTTGCTTTTTGATAAGCAGGCACTTAACATCTGTAGACTGAACAAATGTATGTGAATTTAGGTGGACAGGAGTTATCTGTCTGGGAGCTGGCAGAGCAGAGGAAGAGATGAATTGAAACAGGAAGGCCATCACAGGTAGGTGGCACGGTGGAACCGGCACGCAGGTCATTCTGTGTAGGGTTTGGAATGCACAAATATGGAAGAGTAAGCCATTTCTTTCCATAAAAGCAAAGCAGCACGCTCAAGGACACCCCAAATAGGAAGCTGAAGAAGCTCAACTATTTTAACAAGCACGCAGGCTTCTCCCTGTGTCAGGAGACAGACCATTTATGAGTTACATCATCACAGGTAACATGTGGAGTGGTGCACAGGAATGACAGACCCCTCGTTCATCACGTGCTCTGCTCAGGGTATATAAGTGTCCCTACACACTCGCTCACAGACACATTCCAGATCTCGTCTTGAGAAGCAGACACACTCACCCACCTGACAGCATGAGCTACTACGGCAGCTACTACGGCGGCCTGGGCTACGGCTATGGTGGCCTTGGTGGCCTGGGCTATGGCTATGGTGGCCTTGGTGGCCTGGGCTATGGCTGTGGCTACAGAGGCTATGGGTGCGGCTGCTGGTGTCCGTGCTGCTATGGAAGGTACTGGTCTTCTGGCTTCTACTGAATGAGTACGTGACCACCTCCAGTGTGTGCACTTGGCCTTCTGTGAGGCTGGTGCCCTAGAAGTTGCACCCACCACCTGCAGACTACCTCTCCTGCCTGGATCACCGCACTGCCCTCTGACAACCCTGCTTCCCACAACCACGGGAGGGAGGCTGGATGAACTGGATGTGGGTGATCGGTCAGCCGAGTCCTTGGGGTCCACCTCTGACCAGGAAGTCTTCCTTCCTTTGGCGTGTTTAAAATATCTTATAAAATAAAAAATCTAAAATAAAAGCAAAAACCATTTTTCTTGGCCTCAAATATTTATTGTTATTTTAAATTTATGAAGAGTGACCTGAGAAGAAAAAAAGTCTGCATCATTGCATATCTCATGTAGAAATGAAATCTATGATAGAAATCTCCTCAAAAATCCTGTTTAAGGTCAGATGATTTCACTGGTGAATTCTTTCTGTTCCAGAGAATAATAGAAACATGTGCATTTTTTTGCAATATCTCAAAGCAAAAATATAATGTCATCAGCAGGCAGAACTACAGGCCAGTATTTCTCATAAAGACGTGCAAAATTAAGACATGTTTAAAACTCCACAGAACTTATGAACAAGTTGAATGTAGCACTGTATGAAATAGGTAATATGTCAGGACCAAGTGAGCTGTATGTGAGGAATGGAAGAAAAGCTCAACGTTAGAAAATCACACCAATGTAAACCACGCACAAAATAAAGTCAAGGTGGGTCAAAGAGTTAAAAATAAGTTGTGACACCATGGAAGTCCTAGATGAGAACATAGGCAGGAAACCCTCAGATATCACACGCAGCACTATTTTTACTGATATGTCCCCTAGAGCAAGGGACATAGGGAAAGAATAAACACATGGGATCTCATCAAAGTAAAAAGCTTATGATTGAATAAAGAAAATAACAGCAAAATGAAAAAAGAACCAGCCATATGGGAAAATATGGTTCTCAATGATAACTTGGACAAAGGTTTGATCTCCAAAATATGTAAAGAACGCACATGACTCCACACTAGGAAGGCAAACAATCATTTGAAAAAATGGGCAAAGGACCTGAACAGACACTTCTCCAAGGAGGACACACAGGGCCCAGAGACATATGAAAAGATGCTCAGCATCACAAGCCATCGGAGATGCAAATGAAAACCACAATGGGACACCACATCACACCTGTCACAATGGCCATCACAAATAAAGCAACAAACAACAAGTGCTGGCAAGGATGTGGAGAAAAGGGAACCCTACTGCACTGTTGGTGGGAATGCAGACTGGAGAAGCCACTATGGAAAACAGTATGGAATTTCCTCAGAAAGCTAAAAATGAAACTGCTTTTTGACCCAGCAATTCTGCTGCTGGGATTACACCCTAAGAATCCTGAAACACTAATTCAAAAGAACTTATGCACCCCAATGTTCACAGCAGCAGAATTTACAATAGGCAAGTGCTGGAAGCAACCTAAGTGCCCATCAGCAAATGAGTGGATCAAGAAACTATGGTGCATTTACACAATGGAATACTATGCAGCAGAGAGAAAGAAGGAGCTCCTACCATTCGTGACGGCAGGGATGGAACCGGAGAGCATTCTGCTGAGTGAAATAAGCCAGGCGGTGAGGGACAAATACCACATGATCTCACCTGTAAGTGGGATCTAATCAGCAAAACAAGCAAGCAGAATAGAACCAGAGACATTGAAATAAAGAACAAACTGACAGTAACCAAGGGGAGGAGGGAGCGGGGTGACGGGGCAAAGAAGGGGAAGGGTCGTGAAGGAACATGTATGAAGGACCCATGGACAAAGCCAGCAGTGCGGGGGATTGAGTGTGGGAGGTGGGGTGGGTAGGGAAGGGGAGAGTAATGGGGGGAAATGAGGAAAACTGTAACTGTACAACAATAACAAAAATAAGTAAATAAAATCACAAACATAGTTAATATATTAGTTGAGTAAATACCCAAAATAGAATACATCCATAGATTATTTTATGCTCTCAGACTGTTAACTCTAATGTCCTTGTTACATCTGAGTCTGGTTCTGGTGATTCATTGCTGAGTGTTTTTCTCGCCTTTTGGTATTTCACAAATAACATGAATATTTACATTCTTGTGACTGCTGAAAGTCAG
>PVJI01027227.1:0-17978 GCA_004026765.1 Micronycteris hirsuta
GTTGTGTAGTTTTCTGAGTACAGGTCTTTTACCTCCTTGGTTAGGTTTATTCCCAGGTATTTTATTTTTTTTGTTGCTATATCAAATGGGATTTTTTTCCTGATTTCTGTTTCTGCTGTTTCACTGTTGGTATACAAAAATGCCTTTGATTTCTGGATATTGAGTTTATATCCTGCTATTTTGCCAAATTCAATTATTAGATCGAGTAGTTTTTTGGCAGAGTCTATAGGATTTTCTAAGTATACTATCATGTCGTCTACAAACAACAACTGTTTTGTTTCCTACTTTCCAATTTGGATGCCTTTTATTTCCTTTTCTTGTCTGATTGCTATGGCCAAAACTTCCAGTACTTTGTTGAATAGAAGTGGTGATAGTGGGCAACCTTGTCTTGTTCCTGATCTTAGTGGGAAAGATTTTAGTTTTTGTCCATTGAGTATAATGTTGGCTGTAGGTTTCTCATATATGGCCTTTATTATGTTGAGGAATGCTCCCTCTATTCCTACTTTTCTAAGTGTATTTATCATAAATGGATGCTGTACCTTATCAAGTAGTTTTTCTGCATCTATTGATATGATCATGTGATTTTTGTCTTTGCTTTGGTTTATGGGATGTATTACTTTTATTGTTCTGCGAATGTTGTACCATCCTTGCATCCTTGGGATGAAACCCACTTGGTCATGGTGAATGATCTTTTGGATGTATTGCTGGATGCAGTTTGGTAATATTTTGTTGAGAATTTTAGCATCAATGTTCATCAGTGATATTGGCCTGAAGTTTTCTTTCTTTGTTGTGTCTTTTTCTGGTTTTGGGATTAGGATGATGCTGGCATCATAAAAAGAGTTTTGGAGTCTTCCATCATTTTGGATTTTTTGGAATAGTCTGTGAAGGATAGGTGTTAGTTCTTCCTTAAATGCTTTGTAGAATTCTCCTGTGAAACCATCTGGTCCAGGGCTTTTGTTTGTTGGAAGTTTTTTGATTACTGCTTTAATTTCATCCACTGTTATTGGTCGGTTCAGGCTTTCTGTTTCTTCCTTATTGAGTTTTGGAAGATTATATTTTTCTAAGAATTTGTCCATTTCTCCTAGGTTTTCATATTTCTTAGCATATGGTTCTTCATAGTAGTGTCTTATAATCCTTCGTATTTCTGTGGCATCAGTTGTGATATCTCCTCTTTCATTTCTGATTGAGTTTATTGGGGTCCTCTCTCTTTTTCTCTTGATGAGCCTGCTTAAAGGCTTGTCTATTTTGTTTATCTTTTCAAAGAACCAGCTCCTGCATTCATTGATCCTTAGAATTGTGCTTTTAGTCTCTATGTCATTTAATTCTGCTCTTATCTTGGTTATTTCCTTCCTTCTACTTTCTCTTGGTTGTCTTTGCTGTTGTTCCTCGAGTTCTTGTATGCGTAGGGTTAGGTTGTTTGTGTAAACTGTTTCTGTTTTTTTTAGGTAGGCCTGTACCGCTATGAACTTCCCTCTCAGGACTGTCTTCGCTGTGCCCCATAAGTTCTGGGTTGTTGTCAGTTCATTTTCATTTGTTTCAAGGAGCTTTTTTTTTTTTTTTTAAGATTTTTATTTATTTATTTTCAGAGAGAGAAGGGAGGGAGAAAGAGCAATGTATGGTTGCCTCTCACATGGCCCCCACTGGGGACCTGGCCCGCAACCCAGGCATGTGCCCTGACTGGGAATCGAATCGGGACCCTCTGGTTCCCAGCCCATGCTAAATCCACTGAGCTACAGCAGCCGGGCTGTTTCAAGGAGCTTTTTGATTTCTTCCCTGATCTCGTCCTTGACCCATTCATTGTTTAACAGCATGCTATTCATTCTCCATGATTTTGAGTGTTTTGGGGTTTTTTCCTTTGGGTTGGTTTCTAATTTCAGTTCCTTGTGGTCAGAGAAAATACTTGGTATGATTTCGATTTTCTTGAATTTGTTGAGGCTTGTTTTGTGTGCTATCATATGGTCTATTTTTGAAAATGTTCCATGTGCATTTGAAAAGAATGTGTATTTAGCTTCTTTGGGGTGAAGGACCCTATATATATCAGTTAAGTCCATTTCTTCTAGGGCATTGTTCAATGCCACAATGTCTTTGCTGATATTTTGTTTGGAGGATCTGTCCATTTTTGACTGTGGGGCTTTGAAGTCCCCTACTGTAATTGTGTTGCTATCAATGTCCTTCTTGAAGTCCTCCAAGATTTTCTTTATGTATTTGGGTGCTCCTGTGTTGGGTGCATATATATTTACAATGTTTATGTCTTCTTGGTGGATTCTTCCCTTGAGTATTATAAAGTGCCCTTCTGGATCTCTCTTCATGGCCCTTTTTTGGAAGTCTATTTTGTCTGATATGAGCATTGCTACCCCAGCTCTTTTTTCTTGTCCGTTTGCTTGGAAAACTTGTTTCCAGCCCTTCACTTTCAGTCTGTGTAAGTCTTTTGTCCTGAGGTGGGTCTCTTGTAGGCAGCATATGTGTGGGTTGTGCTTTCTTACCCATTCCGCTATTCTATGTCTTTTAATTGGAATATTTAATCCATTTACGTTTAAAGTTATTATTGATAGGTACTTATTCATTGCCATTATTTTTTTGTACCTGTGTTCCTCACTCTCTCTCTTTACCTTCCTTTCCTTATAGCAGTCCCTTTAGCATCTCTTGCAGAGCTGGTTTGGTGGAGGTGTATTCTTTTAGACTTCTTTTGTCTTGGAAGCTCCTTATTTGGCCATCTATCTTGATTGAGAGCCTTGCTGGGTAGAGTAGTCTTGGTTGCAGGCCTCTGGTTCTCATTACTTGGAATATTTCTTGCCATTCCCTTCTGGCTTGGAGTGTTTCTGTTGAGAAGTCAGCTGCTAACCTTATCGGGGTTCCCTTGTATGTTACTTCCTGTTTCTGCCTCGCTGCCTTTAAGATTCTCTCTTTGTCTTGGAATATTGCCATTTTAATGATGATGTGTCTTGAAGTGGGCCTGTTAGGGTTCCTTTAGATTGGGACTCTCTGTATTTCCTGGATTTGTGTGCTTTTTCTCTCATTAGATTAGGGAAGTTTTCCATCATTACTTTTTCCAACAGGTTTTCCATCCCTTGCTGCTCTTCCTCTCCTTCTGGTATCCCTATAATACAAACATTGTTACGTTTCATGTTGTCCTGCATTTCCCTTAATACCTCTTCATTCTTTCTGAGCCTCTTTTCCTGTTCTTGCTCTTTTTGGTTGCTTTTTTCAACCTTGTCCTCCAGCTCTCTGATCCGATCCTCTGCCTCATTGAGCCTGCTTTTGATTCCTTCTATTGTGTTCTTCAGTTCAGATATTGTATTCTTCATTTCCTCTTGGCCTTTGTGAATAGTTTCTATGTCCTTTTTCATGTTGACATAGTTTGCAGTGAGTTCATTGTAGTTTCACTGTAATTTCTGGTAGTTTTCTGTGAGTTCATCAAGCTTCTTGAGTTTCTTGAGCTTCCTGATAACATATGCTTTGAACTCAATATCTGCTAATTGGCTTGCTTCTGTTTCATTTATCATTCTTTCTGGGGCTTCCTCGTTTCCTTTCATTTGGGGATTGTTTCTTTGTCTTCCCATTGTTTGTGGGATTCTCCTTGCTAGTCTGATTCTTAAATTGATCTGTCAGGTTCTCTGGAGCAGCAATTTAATTTTGTGTTACTGTCTCTGTTTTGGGGCTGAGTCTTGTCTGGGTCCCACTCTATTCTCTTCACAATTCCAGGTTTTAATGTCTCACCTGTGAATAAAGATGAGAGGGGAAGAGAGAAAAAGAAGGAAAAAAAAGGGAAAAGAAAAATAAAGAAAAAATAATAAAATAAAATAAAATAAAAAATAAGAAATAAAAAGAGGAGAAAACTAGGAATACTAAATGAAGGGAAGGTAGAAGGAATTAAAAAAATATAGCAGGACAGATAGGAAGAAGGGTGGGGAAAACAAACAAAGAAACAAAGAGAAAACAAAAGAAAAAAAAGAAGACTTCTGTTGGCTGCCTTTAAAAGTGTCCGGTCAGGTCTGCTCCTCTGGTCCTTCTGTCTGCGACAGGCTGGGAGATATCGGGTTTCCTTTTCTTTCTTCCTGAGCTGCACTTTTAGCTGCTGTCCTGCCTCCAGCCGAGTTGCTAGGAATTCGCAGCACCCCTTCTGGGCTGCCTGGCCTCCACACTGAGTCAGACTTTGTGAAGTCTGTGTCTCCCCTCAGTGGGGCTCAATGGGGCTCCTCTGTTTTTCTCCCACGGAAGGAGTCTGCACCGCAGGTCTCCAATCACAGTGGCTGGGTTGTGTCTCAGGCCCTCCGGGAGTGAGCTCCGCACCCCTGTATTCATTGACCGCTTTTGTCTCTGGAGCCTCCGGCCTGGGTGCTGGGTTGCGCATAAACACCAGCCGCCCCTGACTGGTTTCGCAGGGTGCGCCTGGTCCCGGAGCTCCGGGCCTCGGATTTCCCGTTCAGTTCAATCTCCAATTCCTCCTGCTGGGATTGCCAGCCTCTGCGGATCAGTCCCCACGTACGCACCGACCTCTGGCCTGCTGGGGACTGAGCATCTCCCAACAGATGGGCATGCCTGCTTTGGCTACTCACACACCGCAATCCAGCTCCCTCCCCAGGCTCCGGCAATAGACCGGGCAGCTGCCGGGGCTGGATCTACAGTCTTCCCAGCTCCCCGCTGGGCCCCAGGGACCCCTTTGCTCCGAAGCAGACTCCCTACCATCTGATCTTCCAACTGTGTGCAATCTTGGTCGTCAGTCTTCCCACACACTGGAATACAGCTGGGCGATCACTCCACTCCTCAGAAAATCGGCCAGATATCCCGCCAGTGGGCAGGAGGAAGCCGACCCCACTCCCTCCTACTTCGCCGCCATCTTTCCTCCTTCCCTACCTACAGGTTTTGGACTGGTCAGTCCCCATAGTCATGTAAGCCAATTCCTTAAATCAAATCATATGAAATAAATATATGTGGTATATAATGCACGATACATGATAGAATGCATATATAATACGTGATACCTATAATATGTGATATATAACTGGGGGGCAATAGCATGCAGACCTATCTTCTGGCCTCTCCATCAGGGACCTTAGAGCCATGCAGATCAATAGCTGAAGGCACAGGACCTGAGGACTCAGGGCACACTCCTGGCAGTGCAGAGGAGTTGAAGGGAGTTGTGGAGGAAAGGTTGTTTCTCCAGATTAGCTCATTTAGTATAAGTCTTTATTCAGTAGGGATTGGCCTTTTGAAAGTGAATCCAGTTTGATTAAGTGGAAAATTTCTCATATTATTTCCCTAAATAACATTATTTTCTGTCTTTGGTGATTGGTCCTTCGTGCTATTGTATCTTGTCCACTGGCCTCATAAACTATCTCAATTGTGACCATAGTTTGACATTCATTAGGTCTGTTAAACACTCTAAGTTTTCTGCCTCCAGCAAAGTTATAGAAATCAAGGGTTTTGCTATGAAAAACTAACCTGTCTGAATATATTAATTACTATATGAATCTCTCCCCCAACACATGATTGGCCATCTCATGGTCAGGAGAATGTCCCACACCAAAAGAAAGCCTCCATCTGTGTTACATACATCAAAAGAAGCACTCAAAAACTGAGACTGTATGAATGTGCTTATATATTTGTATCTGTGGGGGCTGGCTAGGTTATACTCCAGTAACAATTCCCCAAAGTCGGCATCTTAAAACAATACCAGTTTCTTTCTTCTTCATGCTATGTATCACTAGAAGTTCCTTTCTGGGTCATCCTCATATTGGAAGACCCAACCTGATAAAACTGCTTCTGTCTGCGCCTTTTTCATGGCTGTGAAGAGGGAAAGGAACAAGTGGGGTCACTCACCCAGTGATTAAATGCTCAGCCCAGCAGTGAAGTGCAGCCTTCCATTTATAACTCATTGGCCAGAACAGGTGGCCTTATCCCAATCTCAGGGGCCAGGAAGTAGAATCTGCACATGTGCCTGGGAAGTAGAGTGCTGCAAGTATTGAGCATACATCATTAATAGTTACCACAATAATGTACTGCAGTTAGTAATTTTCACATCTGTCTCTCATTACAGTTTGCAAGCTACTCAAGGCAATGGGTTGTGTGTTACTCTCTTTGTAACCCCAAGGCCTAGTGATCTCCCACAATTCTTGAGGTTTTCCAGTGCATATTTGATGAATGAATAACTGAATGTCCTTTCATCTTGTTTTGAATTTGTTTTTGAATGAAGGAGAATTTGTTTTTGAATGAAGGGGAATAGTTTCTTGACTGCAAGTAACCACCTTAGATCTTGTGAGAGAAGTTTGGGAGCTATTTAAGATAGAGTCCAAAAGAACAACTGCTGGGATAGCCACTCAAGGCTCTGATTTTGCCATCTGACTATTCAAGCCCTGCTTTATTCTGGCAATACATGGGCAAGATCAGGTCAGGGTTTCTTCTTTGCAATATCTCTCTGGTCAGCCAGTTCAAGTGTCTAAAATTTCACCATTAGGGGGCAGTTAGGGAGTGATCCCTTTTAAAATTTACCTCTCTGTGTGTAAGCTGATACATTAAAACTTTCAGAGGGAAAAAGTTAATAAAATCCTCTCCATTGGGAGGGCACCCATCTAAAGAGTGAGAGACTATGAGAGACATGGAGAAGTCAATGAATGGGAAGAGGCACCTAAGCATGGTACAGGGTGGCAAGCATAAGTGAGGTGGCAGGCTGTGAAGGTCCAAGCATCTGGTGCCCAGGTGGGAGGTAAGGAAATGCCAAGATGAAGGCAAAGAGCACTATCCAGAAGACGTGGTGGTCCTGGAATGAACCGTGCCTTCCTCACAGTGATGTCATTGCATCTGGAAGCCAAGGACATGTACCAATGAGGCAGAAAGCACAGACTGGAGATGCAGGAGCACTATGAAGAATACCTACAGTGGGAAAGAGATATAAAGGCCTGAGTTCAAATTCCAACTTCAGCATGTTCTTTGCTGTATGATTCTAGATGTGTTCTTTATTTTCTCTGAACTTAATTCTTCTATCAAGTGAGTTTAATCACATCTTATAAGGCTGATGTGAAGATCAGGAGACAATACGTGTAAATGAGTAAAGCACTGAGCTCTGTGCATGGCAGATAACAAGTGCTCAATAAATGTGAGCATCCTTTTATCTTTTCTTCTGCTCCAGTTTCCTTGGAGTCCACTCATTATACACACATGGCAATGAGAAAGTTCTTAGTTTTATAAAATTATCATTCCTACCTTAGGAGTCTTTAGACTAGTGTTTTTCAACTTTTTCAATCATAACCCACAATCAAAAATACATTTGAACAAGATCACATGTAGGCTGGTAGAGGAAATGGGTACAAGCATCGAACTCCATCTCATGAGGTTGAATGTGAAGGAATCTCAAACTCAACATCCCTCTTGTGTGTGTGTCCTGAGAAACTCCTTCACAGGCATGCCAAGGAAATGGGGGTGAAGTTTCACAGCAGCACAGTTTGTAAACAGCCAACTGGAACCATCCCCATGTCCACCTGCCCTGGGGCAGTTCATATATTATGGTGCAGTCAGAGGAAGAAAGTTACACAGTAGTGAAAATGAATGAACCACCACTGTACACAGCAATGGGAATAAATCTCACAAATATAACACTGAATAGAAGCTTATCCTGGAAGAACTGTTAAAGGGCTCAAAGACAGGCCAAACTAGGCTATATCCTGAAATATGTGTAAGTGATTAAATTATAAAGAAAGCAAGGGGATGATTATCATATAAGTTAAAGTAGTGGTTGCCTCTGGGGGAAGAGGGGCAGTGACGTGAAGTGGGTCTCTCAGATGGCTTCTAAGGTACTCACTGGCTCTGTTGTCAACTGTAGTGTTGGGAATTGAGGTTTTGGCTTTATTAGTATTTAAAATATGTAAATTGTATATGTGCTTCTGGGAGTTTAAATTATTTCACAATGAAAATAAAAGTTAAAAAAATAAACAGAAGTACGTTTTATGCCCCACCCCAGGACACACATTTTATACCTATGTTTATGTGTATACACTAAAACAAATATTTTACCTTTATTACATGAACTGCACTTTTGTTTATTTTATTCTATTTGGTTCAGTTCTAGTTTTTAATGCTAGTTGTTAACTACCAAGCTGATTTCAGAACACAGTAATGTATCATGACCTATAGTTTAAGAACACTGTCTTCAACTAATGATAATACCAATATTTCACCATGACTAGATCAGAAAGGCTTTTGAAATATTTGGCAAAGCCAAATAAGGTAGAGATAGTCCTAGTTCTTGGAAAGGATTTACTACCTCTGATAAGCTATTTGCATTTCAATGGCAAAGCTTTTCTTCCAGGAAGCATGACCAATATGTGATTACTGGTAATTGTGCTGCAGAACCAGGCATCCAAAAAGAAGGCTAGATGCAACAGCCTGGAGGCTGTGTTTTGCGGGTGGTATAACAGTGTTTCTAAAGTGTGTCATAAATAAAGAAGCAAGAAAGTATTTGCAGATGTAGCAGGGAGTGAGAATTGAAGAATGAGAAGTGCTAAGATGAAAATGGAGCTGGAACAGAGCATCCATGGGACAGCAAGTTTTTCCCACGCTGTCCCATGATGGTGGGCAGACTGCATGGAGGGAGCAGCTTGTTGCTGGCCAGATAGCAGAGAGGTAGTAGAAACAATCAATAGACAACCAGTGAACACATCTTTGGTGTCTAAATTACTCAGACCAGTCCACTTTCAGGGCTTTGAAATTAGCATCTTTTTTAAACTGAAGTGTGATGTGTGAAGAACAATGAAACTCCCACCCATGTGAATCACACATTTGCACAAAGGAGACTGGACACCTGCTTGGATAATCTCCTTGCTGCCCTCTGGTTTTCCTGTAGACACTGGATTTCAGGAAATAGTGACTCCCAGGCAGGCCAGAGTAGGAGCTTACAGGATACTGACTCCAGGGACCCCAGTTAATCTAGCAAAATCCCATATGGGCTATTTCAGATGGCTTCTGCCTTGGGCTGGTCGAAGAGAGTGACCAGAAGGCAGGCTCTGGCTTCTTGTGAGAATTCCATTGAATCCTTAAAAGAAAAGTAGATGGAGTATCTAGGTGTTACCGTTGAAAGAGATCAGAGCTATTTTTTAATTGGGTTTTTTGTCTTCCTGGAGACATGAACAGACGCTTCTCGAAAGAAGACATACAGAGGGCCCAGAGACATATGAAAAGATGCTCAGCATCATTAGCCATCAGAGAGATGCAAATTAAAACCACGATGAGATACCACCTCACACCAGTCAGAATGGCCTCATCAACAAAGCAACAGATAACTGCTGGTGGGAATGTGGAGAAAAGGGAACCCTACTGCACTGTTGGTGGGAATGCAGACTGGTGCAGCCACTGTGGAAAACAGTATGGAACTACCTCAGAAAACTAAAAATGGAACTGCCTTTTGACCCAGCAATTCTACTACTGGGATTATACCCTAAGAACCCTGAAAAACCAATTCAAAAGAACCTTTGCACTCCAATGTTCATAGCAGCACAATTCACAATAGCCAAGTGCTGGAAACAACCTAAGTGACAATCTACAAATGAGTGGATCAAGAAACTATGGTACATTTACAAAATGGAATTCTACACAGCAGAGAGGAAGAAGGAGCTTATACCCTTTGCAACAGCATGGATGGAACTGGAGAGCATTATGCTAAGTGAAGTAAGCCAGGCAGTGAGGGACCAATACCATATGATCTTACCTTTAACTGGAACATAATCAACAAAAGCAGAAAGCAAGCAAAACATAACCAGAGACATTGAAATTAAGAACAATCTAACAATAGCCAGGGGGGAGTGGGGAGGGGACAATGGGGAGAAGGGTCTTCAGGAACCACTATAGAGGACACATGGACAGAACCAACGGTGGAGAGGGAGGCAGGGAAGGGAGGTGGGATTGGAGGAGGAGGGGAGGGGAGAGTTTGCAGACAACTGTAATTGAATAACAATAAAGTAAAAAAAAAAAGATCAGAGCTAACTGCTGCTCTTTTCCCACACTGAACTACAAGAAGGTCAAGCAAAGCTTCTGATAAATACTTGGCCTGTAGACAGAGTCAGAACCTTTGGCATGAGCTGCCAGGAGGCTAAGAAATCATTTGGGTTCCAGATGGTCTCTGCAGTGATGCCGGCACAACCGTAGTCCCACCTAACCATGGGGTTTGGATTGTTGCAGGACAACAGCAGGAATGAGACAAAGTGAGAAAGAATAACTGATCGAACTCTTTTGTTCCTCTGTTTTTCTTTTCTGACAATCACTGAAAATTTATAAACAGAATAATAAACTTTAGGTTCCCAGGTCCCTTTTCATTCTGGCACTCCTCTTCTATGGTTGGTAGGAGAGTTGTTCTGCAACGTTATGGGTACTGTGCAAACCCTTTAGCCTCTTATGTGCACAGGAGAGGATCATCCTCAGGTGCTGTTCGTTCAAACATACTCAGGGCCTTCCTTTCCTGTCTGCATATACAGAAATCCAGAAAATTAGGAACCATCTGGCCTCTGCAAGATTCCACAGAAAAGGATCTGCTGAAATGACGTGAAATGTGTCCCCTTTGTCCCCAATAAATGCTTCTTTATTTTACAGATAGAAGTCTACAATATTGTAGCTCTGTGCATGTGTCTGTGTGTATCTGCTTGTGTGCACATGTGTTTGTCCACAAACTGAAGAGAGAGAACAAGCTTCTGAGAAGACCAGAAAGAAATGGAAACTGTTAAGCAAATGTTGACATAATCAGGAGCCAAGTATCACCTTGCAGAAATCATGTTTTCCTTTGTGGGGCCCTCTCGCCAATAGCTGGGGCTCTTGGTTATTAGCCCATTCTCTTGCTACTAACTTACTTTATATAGGGGACTCATATATACATTTTAAGGTAGCCCCTAAAAAGAAACTCAGGGTTTGAGAAGATAAATATGCCATAAAAGCTTTATGAAACAAAGTCAATGTTTCATGCTAAGTATACACTTCCTGATAATAACAGAAATTAAGCTGCTGTAGATTTTTCCTATCCTATTTGTAAATGTGCCCTGAGGGTGAGAAGCCATGAGCACAACCAATAACTCTAATAACTTAATAATAAATAAGCAACGAGTCAGGACTGTGTGAGGGAGCAATGCCAATAGGCTGGAGCAGCACCTCCCTGAGCAGGTTGAGACAGATCAAAGAGAAATTATTAGGACAACTCTCTATAGATTTCCTGACCTTCTCATCTGCGCAGGACATGTGGCAGAAAACAAACACACTCCTAAATGCACATGTAGCACACACCACCGACCTGCTTGCACCTCTAAATGTGCCTGCTGAAAACGTGGTTGTTTTAGTGTGGGCTTAAGACAGCCACTGGCAGCTGCAGGGCAGTTGCCTGGAGTACTTAGACTATCACAAAATTGGATGGATCCTGACTTCAGCATCAATCAGCTTCTTTCCCAGGGGGTAAAAAAAAAAAATACGTGTGTGTGGTGGAGAGCAGGGAATTAGATTATTGAGTTGAAAGAATTAACATAATGGAAGGAAATGAAAGCTGCACAGATTATATGAATTCATTGCCATAAATAACTCACTCCTAGAAAACACTTTTTCATTTATGATCTCTGGCAGATTTAGCTCAATGATTTGAGGCATGTCTGAGGCTTCATTTAAATAAATCTGAAGTAAGGGAAAGTGGAGCTTCTTTGGGGAAGACAGACCTATGCACATGAATAGGGAAGAAATGGCTGGTGCATGTGATGAAATGCATAGTTTATACTTTTTGCCAGAGCTCAAGAGAGGGATGCTACCTATTTAGAGGGGTAGCCTCCCTCTCTAAGGAACTTCCACCATGGATGCCATTGCCACCTTTAGTAGAAACACCCAGAGCTTCCCCCGTCCATGCTTCTTTGGACCCTGAGAGAGGGAAAGGGGCATGGGGCCAGCAAATCATTGCACATTTTATTAATATTGTTAGCATGTCCTTCAAAGTAGTGACAAAATACTAAGATAACATCAGAAATGAAAGATATAATCTCTGTTTCAGTCCACAGTGTAACACTAAGTGATGAAAAATCAGTTCTATGGGTATGCATTATATTGATCTAAAAGTCCTCTGTGTTCATTTTACATACTTGGCATAGTGTCCCGTATACAGGGTTTGATAAAAGTTGTTTGATAAAGGTTGTGGCTGATGATTTGAGGAGTAGGAAAAGAAAGAAGAGGAGAAGGAGGAGAAGGAGAAAGAGGAGGAAAAGGATGATGTTCCCTTGGAATGGTTAAAAGGAGTGAATTAAATGATCTATCCTATTCCTTGTAACCTATGAAAAATGACTTTACTTTCCTGTTCAATCCAAAAATTCTATAAATATGAGTATTGTATTTCTCAGTGTTGTATACCTAATAGTTAAATGATAAATGCCCATGGACTGATTTTACAAATCCATTTAATAGATTGTAATTGGAAAGACTAAGCCTGTTCCACCATCAAACAGCTTATTAACAGTGAAGTGCAAAGAGAAATTGACCAGGCAAAATCCAAGATGGAGAGCAGCAACTTGAATAATGAGCTCATTGGATTTCATATTAAGTTTACCTTTTCTTCTGGCAAAAGAAGAGTAAGAAAGCATCAAAATGGTTATCGGAACCAACTCCTTTCTTGAGAAGGTAAAATCACACACATCCATTGAATCATTAGGAGGTTGAAAAATTGGCTTTTGTTTTTGTTAAAAAGAACTTCTTGTTCTCTCAGTTAGTAGAAGTGAGTAAAATTTGAGTGTCTTCTGTTCATTCATTCATTCAATGACTTTTTTATCGAACATTTGCAAGGTACTATACATGGTCAACGTCAAGCCTACTGAGAAACTGTCAGTGCCCTCAGGGAGCTTGCAATCTAGTAGGAGTCTAAGGAGTATTCATAGATTACTACCACACAAGGCAGGATAAGGTAAATGCCCTGAGAAAGATGCAGATAAAGGCCAGCAGGTGTTCCAAGGTGGCTCATCTGCGACCTACCATTTCCATTGTTGCATGAGAATGGGGAGAAGAAAAAGGCCGATCAGAATACCAACTGCTCAGCCTCCTAAAGCTGATCTGACATTGCAAATAAATGGGCAGTATGGTGGCCTTCTTATCTGCAACTCCTTCCCCTGTTGTGGTTCACTATTTACTGTGTCTTTAAGAAACAGAGTGACCTTTGACCCTTTGCTTTGTGTTTCAAGATCTAGAAGTCTTGAGACTACTTCATGTGGTCTTAACATCTGTGCAGCCAGGACACTAAATCTCTGATTACCGGTCAACAGTCCAAGAGAAGAAGAGAGTACAAGATTAGATGGTAACATTTCTGCAGTATCCAACCTGAAAAGTGCTGGCTGTTTTCTAGGTTATCTGCATGAGCACTCAGGGTGAAATGTCCCAGCATTATCAAAAAATAACATCATTTCAAGCCCTACCATTACATTCACTAAATATAACAGACCTCATTGTCTGCCAAGAGGAAGAAAATTATGAACTGTCCTCATGGAAACACACACACAATCAAGTTTCTTAGTGCTACCTTTGTTTATATTCCTAACTTCTGGTTTTCACCATTAACCCTAGAACCTTTTTGATGAATTTAGGTGGACAAACCTCAAAGAAATACAGTCTTTATGATAACATGGGGCCAATGCCTCTTATGGAATTAAATGTCTGCTTTACCTTGCTGTGGTTCATGATCTTCTAGACTCTTTAGAAAGAGCTATCCAGTGTTGACATCTGCTAAGATTTTCTTTTTTACAGAAGAGAAAAAAATCAATCTCAGAGGTTAGCATCAACATTGATGTTAAAATACCAGTGGAGAGAGAAAATAACAGAGATAATACTAAGAACAATTTTTCTCCCCAGATGCCCTGCTGGGTCTCACAGCACCCACACTTATAAAAAATGTTGGAGGGATTATAAAATAGTAAATAATAACCATGAAAGGCATTTTCTCAGTTTTTAAATTATACAAGTAATCATATGCTCAATGTAGAAAAATAGAAAATACAGGTAACAAGAGGTAAAACAAGCAACCAAAATTCTTCTATTCAGAGAAAGTCGTTGCAAATATTTTGTCATATATCCATTGCTATAGGTCAAATATATGTGTCTCCCCCCCAATCCATATGTTGAAATCCTAACCTTTAATATGATGATCTTTGGGGGTAAGATCTTTGGGAGGTAATTAGGTCCTGCTCTCATATATGGGGTTAGTGCCATAAAAGAGGCTCCAGAACACAGTGAAAAGACTTCCACCTATGAATCAGGAAGTGGGTCCTCACCAGACCCCAAATGTGCCACATATTGATCTTGTAAATCAGAACTATGAGAAATAAATATCTGTCATTTTAAGCCACCTTGTCTATAGTATTTTCTTATAAACACCAAAACAGACTAAGAAAATATTTTATATATATGTATGTTTTTAATGGAATTAAAGTTATATCACAAATATTTTTATATATTTATATATACACATATGTCATTACTTTTTTTAATCTTCACCAGAGTGTATGTTTTTTCATTGGTTTCTTTTTTTAGAGAGAGAGGAAAGGGGAGAGGGGAAAGAGAGAGAGAAACATTGACATTCGAGAGAAACATCAATTGGTTGCCTCTTGCACATGACCCGACTGGGGGATCAAACCTGAAACCTAGGCATGTGCCCTGACTAGAAGTCAAACCTACAACCTTTTGGTGTACAGGAGGACGCTCCAACCAATTGGCCATGACCATTACTTTTTTAATGGTTAAATAATATTCTAGTCTCAAAATGAGCTACAATTTATTTATTCAATTCTTTATATCTTTTAGGACATTTAGGTTGCTTGCAACTTTTCACTATTGAAAGTAGACCTTAATGAATATCTTTATACTTATTTTGCATATTTTTTGGTTACTTTCTTAGGATAAACTTTTAATAGTAGAATTGCTAGATACATATACATCTTTGTGACATTTGTTATATATTTCCAAAATGAATTTTAGGATATTGTACTGATTTACAGTTTTAGCAGCAGTGTCTAAGAGAGCTTTTTCCCCCAAACCCATGAGAGGCACCTTTTCAAATTCTGTATATCATCTTTACCCTTCGACTCCCAACCAGGACATAGACATGCTCCTTCCCTGACAGCAGCAAACAGAAAGAGGGCTGTGCCACGGGTGTGCACCAGACAAAGAAAGATGGGCAGACAGCCATAAACTGGAGAAATCACTGAGATGGGCTGGTAGGACACAGTGAAATTTTTCTCAAGAGAAAGAGAAAAAAGCAAGATGTCAGCCTCAAAGACAGACATTGTTTTTCTCATTCCTTCTTTTCTGTTTAAAAAGCAATGACACTTTCTATTTATACAGCATTGCACTTCTGAACAAATTAGTTTACCCCAACAAGGTTTCAGCTCTCAACCCTTCTGCAGATTCAAGTATAATTGATACCTCTGTGCTTTCACATAGACTATTGCAGCACATTCTTTCCACTCCCTTGTTTGGCTCAGGTATGATTATCTGATTCTCTGCAGGTTAGGACACTGCCTAAATAGCAGGGTAGCATGTTGAACCTCTGGTCCCCAGTCTAGCATGCCCCTTAAATATTTTCCTCTTTCACATAATATTAAAGAGATGGGAATAAAGACATATTAGCCACAGAATCTGTGGTAGGAATTGCTTTTTTGACATAATTCCTGGTGTCAAATTAGGTTGCGCTTTGTCTTACTTCCTTCTAAAGAAGGGTGCAACACAAATAAAACAAAACTGAAGTCTACCCAGCCACTCCACAGTTGTAGTGCCAGTAACTGCCTTAACGGAACCCTATTCGTTGTGTGAGTGGCTCTGTGGGGTCATGGTTACTAGCTTGTGATGAAGTAGCAATGTATGGGTAGTGCTGTAAGGGGCCCTATAATGATTAATTGTATCTGTCAATGTGGCTAGGCCATAGTTCTTAGATATTTGGATAAACATTACTCTAGATATTTTTATGCAAGTGTTTTTCTGATGAGTTTAATATTTAAATTAGCGGACTTTGAGTAATGCAAATTACCCTGCATAATGTGGGTAGGCCTCATGCAATCAGTTGAAAGCCTTGATAGAAAAGGGCTAATATCCCCTGAGCCAATTCCTTAAAATAAATCCCCCTGCACTCTCTGCATCCCTCTGCCTACCACCACCCACCCCCCTTCCCATTTCTATCTTATTTGGTCACTTTCAAATCCAAGAAGAAAGCACAGGTGAATTCCATTCCTTCCCAGATTTCAAAGACATGTTGAAAAAATAGTAATGTTCTAGGTGCTATGCCAAATTCACAATCCAATATTACGTTAGCCTTAGAGGCAATCTCTAAATAAATGGCAAACCTGGAGTTTAGATCCAGGTTTGTCTGACTTGTCTGACTCCCAAGTTCAGACCTTTAACCACTATGACACCCAGACTTGTTGTAAAAGTGGTTTGGCCTTTGAAAAAGCATTCAGTCTCAATTAAGAACAGGCAGGTCTCTAAATTCTCTTTATGTCTGAGCACACGAAAACTACTTGGAGACTGTTTCAACTCCTAAACACATGAAAAGAGTTTAAGCTCTCAGTTTCTCCAGATTGAGAACAATTTGGTTGCTTAATATCTCCTACTGATTATTTCCATATCTCTATCTTCCTCTTCAGCTCCCATCGCTTTCCATGACTTGTCACATGCAGAGCTAGGTTCCAGCCCTGATTAAACAGCCCCTAACTTAGCTCTTCCCAGGCTCCCTGAGGTCCTACAGGGGCTGTCTTCTGGGTGGGTAGTCTGTTGGCTACTTGACCCCTTAGATGAAAATATCTCTAGCATACTCCCCAGGTATGCTCTCCTCTTTCCCTCTTCACTGTCACATTTCCCTTCCTCCTTCTCCTTCCTTTGCAGATAAAAAGATGTGGATGCAGGAGCCAAGGAGAAGAAAGGAGGACGACCAATCCTGTCCCTTTCCTCTCATCTTCCCTCCAAAGTCCAGACAGTAAAAACATAACAGCATCTTCCAACCATGGAAATAGATGCTGCAGTAACGGTCACAAGAAAGTACCAATGCGTTTATGAAAAAAAAACTAGGACTTCCGGCAAGATGGCGGCATAGGTGAATGCGCCATGCCTCCTCGCACAACCAAACAAGGAAAAAACCAGAAATTTACCTAACCAAAAACAGCCAGATCTGACAGAAAATCGAATTGAGAGGAAGTCCGACAACCAAGGAATTAAAGAAGATACATTCATCCAGTCTGGTGAGCCGGGAGGAGCAGGGCGGAGGGAGAGCACTCAGCACTCTGCAGCGAGCTGGTGAGCAGACAGCAGGACGACGGTTGGAGGGGCGGTTCCCGCGGGGCTGCAGCACACCGAGACTGGGGTGCCTGACTGAAGCGTGGCCAGCACCCGGCTCATCCGGACCCAGTGGGGCCGAGACTGGTGGACCAGGCAGGTCTACATTCTCGGGCAGACAGACCGGGAGAGAAAGCAGGGCACAACCCATCGGCGCAGATTGAGAGCACCTGTGGGGGTGGAGTCGGTGGCGGGAGGAACTCCCGGCCTCACAGGAGAGTTCGCTGGGGAGACACACAGGGGATTGGAGCTGTGCAGCCCGTCCACCGACCCTGGAGTGACCCCTGGAGCCATCGCAGAGGGGCTCGAATTGCTTGCGGGAGGCAGTGTGGGTACGGAGAGCGGAGCAAGCACCATTGTGCTCTCAAGTCCCGCCCCCACAGGCTACGTCACAACACAACGACAGTGAGTTTCCCTGCCCAGGTGAACCCCAAGGCTCCGCCCTCCTCACAGTAACAGGCTCACCAAAGGAAAAAAAAATGGCCCAAAGAAAGGAACAGATCAAAGCTCCAGAACTAACCAACCAAGAGATAGCCAACCTATCAGATGCACAGTTTAAAACCCTAGTAATCAGGATGCTCACAGAATTTGATGAAAAATTATCAAAATTGCTTGAACAAATGAGGAGAGATCTGCAGGGAACCAATAGGGATAAGAAGGAAACTGGGACT
>PVJI01027228.1:0-17944 GCA_004026765.1 Micronycteris hirsuta
ATTAGAGGCATTAAGACACATTTACATTGGATTGATTATTCATGGGATTAAGCAGAACAGGTAGGATTACTCATAGCAGGGCATTAGGATATAAATTCAGGTCCGGTGGCAGATAGGACCAGGTTAAAGTAATATGCAGGGCTCAGCAAGCCAGAACTTTTTAAGATACATCTTTGCCAAATTCCTATTAGAGAATTTCTATTCCACAGACATGATCCACACTTGCTCACACAGGAATCACACAGAGCTGTGCTCAAAACGTGTAAATTCTCAGGACTGCGTGTTTACACGCGTGTGGAAATCACTGCCACACTCTGACCCATCCGTTCTCCAGCTTTTCCTGTACACAGCATTAATCTCTCTCCTAATGAGCAGAGACGAAAAGAGTAAAAACCTTCCAGTTGGGAATAACTGTGGTGAAGAAGAAGTTCTAATAATTTCTTATAGTTTAAGAATTTATGCCATATGTCATTAAGAGTTTGTTCTGGTGATGAATCTTACTACATAACAAATATTACAATCTTATGGCAATAGTAATTCTTAAAACGTTATTTCACAGTGTAAGGACAAAAATGTAATTGTTATAAAAGATGTTGTTTGTTTTACAAAGTCTACCATTATATAGCACCATGAGAGTCATATAACTTGGAATTGATAAAACAGAAAATTTCCCTCATTCTATTTTGTATAACAATATGTATCAAGGGATATACATTCTTAACATATGTCTTCATGTTAAGAACACAGGACAGTCAACTATAAATACAAAAGGAAAAGCAATTTGCAGATAATGTGTACAGTATTTTTGTTTAAATAAAAAGGTTATGAATGAATTACTTCAAGGGGTTGAGGAGCGTGGGAGGTACAGAGAAGGGAACACCCCCTGGACTGTCTGGCACATGCCAGGGTTTGCCACTGGGGGTCACTCTGGCATTTGAACAGCCTGTAGGAGGGCCAGTGAGGACGCTACCGCAATCGTCTAGTTCAAAGTATCCAAGCCAGATAAAACAACAGAGGTCTTCTGGGCAGTGTGAATTGCTGGCTTCAGGCCTTCATGCAACTTTGTGTATGTTTGACCTTCCTTGCTCCTCTGGCACACTTATACGTGTTACTGTAGCTTTGCGGAAAAATGTGAATTTTAGAATTAGACAGACCTGTATTCAAATCTTAGCTCCACCATTTATTAGCTCTATCATTCTAGACAAGACAGTTATCCTCTCAGATCCTTAATTTTCTCAGTCACAATATACACCTCCTTGCATAGGATTAAATGTCACAATTAACAGAGGGCAGGGAGCATGTCTGTTTTTGCACCAGTTCCTAGCAAAGTACCTGGCACATAGTAGGTGGCCAATATGTATTTATTCAATGAATAAGTACAGAGCCTAGAATATAACAGGCAATTAAAACTTGCTATTAGGATCATGGGAAAATTGATCACTTCATTCTACCATGATCTGATGTTATAAGACCTTTCATTGTTGTGGTTATACTGTTATTATAAACTACTATACTAGCTAGATTTTATAAGCTAAAGAAAAACATTGGGTACAGTTTTCTCTATCATTCTATCTGCTTCTGTGCTCTTAATATCCAGAGAAGATGAGATACTTATTGCATGCTATAAATGGTTAACTTTTTCTCAGTGAAAATTGGAAATCTCCTCTACAGTTACATTTCAAGATATCTGAAATATTTTTTAGGTAATTACACAAAGCTGTAAAACAACGGCCAGTGAGAAAAGTTGATGGTTAATCAAATTGTATCGATTAGTATAAATTAATTAGCAATAGTTTATTAGCATCCCGTCTATGCCTGTTTGTGTACAGAGCTATAAAAGCTCAGTGTAACTCCTAGTGGTTGAGATGAACATTTACTAGCTCATTTTGCTAACCTGTTAACAAAATGATTTCTGACAGTTTTCCTGACACCTCAGCACAAATGAATGTTTTTCTTTTTGTTGATTATGTTCTACATTTTTAAATTTTTCTATGTATGTACTAGTGAGTTCTATTAAAATGTATATATCTTACCTTTTCAAAACAAAAGAAGCATATGCAAGCCTAGAGGACAAAAGCAGATAAAGACAGCAAAGAAGAATATAGAATTTTTAATAAAAAGATGAAACTAGGAGTAACGTTACTATATACAATTAAATGTCATAACTCATATATAGTCATTGGTATAAACAGTAAAATTTGTCTTTGAACAGCAACATATATGCATAAATCCCCAAACCCTACTTAAACAATAAATCAGGTATCACTCAAAATTAGACCCATCCTTAAAGGCAGGCAACTACCCACGTCAGAAAGTCCGCAGGAATCATTTCCAAAAGTTCAAGTGGTGAAGACAGTCCTGAATGTGGGGAGAGTGGGGGCGGGCTGGCCCCTCAGCACTCTGTGGGGGCACCTGCTTTGTGCTTGTGTCCCACGTCGGACCTACCTAATTTATGGTAAACACGGCTCACAGTACCTCTTTGGGGTGGAAAACTATGTTATCCAGTTTGAAATCTCCATGAATCAAATTTTCTTCATGGTCATTTTCTGGCAAGTTTTGCATTAACCAGTCAGAGAGCTGGCTCATGGCAGGGATGTCCTGGTGAGCTGCAGCTTCATATTGCTTTGTCCAGGTTGATACCTGAAGGAATATAAATAAGAAAAATGATAGAGCTAAAGTGGAATGTAAGATCCAGTACTTTTAAAATTAAAACAAAATTAATCACCGAATTTAGTTTTATTTTTAAAACTAAAATGCTCAAGACAAATGCCTGTAAGTCATAGTCACATCAGCCTAAAAACCTAACATTTAATTCTTTCTTCTATCTAGTTCTATTTTACTTACATAGATTTTTATCACACACACACACAAACACACAATACTGTCCTAGGAATCAAGAGATGTGGGTTCTTGTTTTTATTTGGCAACTATTTTGTGGAAGAAAAAGAAGAGTGCATATAGACACACAAATAAGTAGGCACATAAAAACTCTGGAAGGGTCATAAGAAACAGTCCCTAAAAAAGGAAATATGGAGGCTGGAAGAGGAGAGATTTTTACTTTTCATTTAAATACTCTTTCTTATTACCCATAGAATCTTCTAAATATACTATTAGTATGAGAAGTGTAAAGACTTTTATTGTTCTTAGACTTGAATATAAGCAAGTCAACCTATCCTCAAAGTCCAACTGAGACCACATTATTTATCTGCTTATATCAATGTCTCCACTCCTCAAGGTTATCTCTGTTCAACTTAATGCAATAAAGATCTTTATGTTTGGAATCATATAGACCTGGGTTTAAATTATGTCTAAGCCACATATTTGTGTTACTTGATACCCGCAAACCTGTTTCCCCATCTGCAAAACAGGAGTGACAATACCTATGCCTGAGGGCTGTTGCAAAGATTAAAAAGACGTGGCATATAGTGAGTACTCTGTAAACCTTAGTTCTCTTTTTTCTCCCCTCAACCCCCTCAAAAAGACACACAAAGGAAAAGACATACAAAGGAAATCAGCTCCATACAGAGCTGGTTTGCTGATCCTTTGATTTTAAATGCTCATCACCTGTTCCCTGTCACTCTAGGTTTTATACTTCCTTAAATACACAGTTCAAGATCTCTCTCTCCCAGGAAGCTTTCCCTGCTTAAGCAAGGGCATACTGATATGCACCATCTGAATGGAACAGTGCTCATGATGAGTACAAAAACATTTACTACTAGATTACATACTCTTTTATACCATTGTCTTGTTTCATGTAAGTGAGATTCATGTATTGGTCTCTTCAAAGGACCATAGTTCCTTTGTGGAGAAAAGTAATTTCTGTTTTCTTGCTATTTAATGCAGAACTCAGCACATATTAAACACAGTCATGCTTAATAAGTATCTGTTAAACCAATATAAAAAGGAAAAATTGTATAAAAATATGTTAGTAAAGTGCCGGTAGATGAAAGGGCTGAAATAGCTTTAAGTTTGCATTCAGTTACATTCTGTCAGTTACAGGAGCTTGCTAAGCAAAATATGATCTAAAAATATAAAATGGTTTACACTTAAAATAAGTCAAACTAAAGATGATATTAAATGTTAGAGCCAAGTTTCAGAAAAGTATAAAGTAATAGGTTTTTACTTTGACTATTAAAGTATATTACTTCTGAGAACTTTAGAAAAAGAGAGATGTGGATCCATTACCTGTCTTTTGCAGTACCCAGCACCCACACCGTATCCTCCCAGATGCAGTGAGTGTACGTTTAAAGAATGTAACCGAGCCAGGGTTTCTATCATGGCCACATATAAGGCTGAGCATTCTGCTGGGCTAACTCCAGGAATTGTGAAATCACGAAAAATTCGACCCTGTGGAAGCAATTACAATAGATAATTTAAAACGAGATCAATCTTTTCTTAACAACTCTTTGCAGTGTCATTATGCCCTACCGCCTATAAAAATATTGGGATAACAGTTTGCAACCAAAACCAATTCTTTGTAGAATACACTAGAAAAACACTCATTTGTACAGGCACAAGGGAAAATACAAGGTGGATTTAAAGAACAAAAACTACACTCAAGTTATATTTTACCAGAAAATATTTTAAACAATTTAAAGTATTATTCTTAATGGACTGATTTTCAACTTGGAGTCATCCCCCCACCCTCCCCCTGCCCCGCCCCAATCTGGCCAGTTTGGTTCTTTCCGGGATATACAGCTCTTTACTGACACCTAGAGGAAAACACTGTGCTCAAATTAAAACAAAAGTTTAAGCCCTCGCAAAGCAAACTAATCACCTAAAATGTTGACAATAAGCTATCATTATCAACATCTAATTTCAATTTCTTAATTATAAATAAAGCCACATCAAAGTTAGATTAAGTGTCAATTTACCCGCACATGTTCCATCACGTAAAATTCTGTTCCAATGACAGAAGCATCACTGCAGTACAGCAGAGGCTCGGGAACAGGGAATCCAATCGCAAACAAAGCTTTCTGGACTTTAAATTCTCTATCAATCTAAATAGGACGGCAGATTATTAAAAATCAGAAACAGAAATTTAATAACTATTGGGAGTTAACATTAAGGGTAGAATTCAATTTTGAAATAACCTAGAGGATAATGATTTCCTTATTCTTTTCTTTAAACGTAGCCTTAGTGCAATTATTATAAATTAGATCAGCACTAAAACATAATAATTTTTTTAAAAAAGATTTTTTAAATTTATTTTTAGAGAGGGGAAGGGAGGGAGAAAGACAGGGAAACATCAACGTGTGGTTGCCTCATGTGCCCCCTACCAGGGACCCAGCCTGCTACCCAGGCATCCACTCATCCACAGCCCACTCAATCCACTGAGCCACACCAGCCAGGGCAGGAATATTTTTTATTTTGAGGTATAATTGACATATAACAATAGAAAGTTTAATATTGAGTTATATAATGTTAAGTTAGCATTACTGTAACACGTAATTTAATTAAGCTAAAAAGAATAGGTATATTCATGGGGCTCAATCCTGGCTCTGATAATATGAAGACAACAGATCCTGACCACCGTATTCCACAGATATTATCATAAAACATCTCTTTGTTCTCAGCAGTTCCCTGATCACTGGCTCACTCTGTCTCTCTCATGTCTCCCCTGGGGGCTCAGGCAAGTCTCCATTCTAAGGCCCAGGGCATAGTCAGCTACAGGAGGCTGGGGGAGGCCAGTGGGTATCAGAAGAAGGAAAAAGCAACTGCTCCTTCTGGAGATCAGTGGAGGTAGCAGGGGTGTGGGGATCCTTCCTAGTAACTGAGGCTGCTGTAGAGCTCAAGACGACTCTTGGGAAAGGAGGCAATGCGAAGCAAGCTTGTACCCGAAGCAGGAGCCCAAATGAGATGGTAAGGAGAAATAGGTCTCCTGGCCAGGACAGATGTGTGGGCCTATCACTCAGGACCCGAGGACACAGCCTACACAAGAACTGTGATGCCAACACATCTGCATGCGAAGTCCCCTTGCCCCAGGCTCAGGCAGTGGCCACTGATCACTCATAAGGAGAAGGAGCCGTGCAGCTCACTTGGATAGCAGGGATAAGCAGGTGCTGCTGCAGTAACTACAGCAGGGAAGTGGCTAAACCCATGACCAAGGTGAGAGAAGCCAGCGGTGCCAGTGGCTATAGAAGTGTTTGCAACACCTTGTTGCTTGGAAATGGGGGTGGGATGGGATGGGATGGTGGTGGGGACAGAAGGGTCAGGGAGTCACAAAGTGGGGGACAGTGTGGGAGGCTTGCCTTTTTTCAGTGTAGACTTGGGAAAGATAAAGGACGCTGAAAAAAGTACTCCCAATCCTTGAGCTGAGAGCATTATGGCATGCTCGAATCATCTGGTGGGATGTTATCAAAACGAGAAACAAACAGAACTGTTTCTGGGCGGCATTCATCTCTGGATGGGTAGGGATTCTCCTTCAGCTATGCCACGTTGAGGCTTCGTAAAATTTACCCAACTTTATTTATCTTAAACATCCAAGTTACTTCATGTTTCTGGGAATATGATATGAGATTGAGAAAACCAAAATCAGCATTTTCCATCACTTGTGATATTAAACCCACTCCTTAATGGCCTGAGAAGTCAGCTGGGCCTGGGAAGCACCTGTGACTATAATAATACTATGATTATAAATATTAATGTTTTCCAAGACTTTGATTCCTGTATTCTGTTTTCTTCTCTAAAAATTCACAGATAATGTTTTCTGAAAACAGAAAGACCCAATTAAAAAATGTCTTATAATTCTCACTAAGTCTAATTTAAAGAATACTATAAAATGAGTATTCAAATATTTCTTTTTACCACCAAAAGATCAGGGATTGTCATAGCAAATATTTTAAAATAATTCAGTGAATAGATATCATTATAAGATATAATGTGCTTTTAAAAACATTATTTAAATATATAACCAAAGTACAAAACATCTATAAATGAGCAGCACTGAAAATATTCACTGGAGCCCAGACCGGTATGGCTCAGTTGATTGGATGTCATTCCGCAAAGCGAGAGGTCACCAGTTTGATTCCTAGTCAGGGCACATGCCTGGGTTGCAGGTTTGGTCCCTAGTTGGGGCACATATGAGAAGCAACCGATCAATGTTTCCAATGTTTCTCTCTACATCAACGTTTCTTTCCATCTCTCTCTCCCTCCCTTCTCTTCTCTCTAAAAGTAAATAAATAAAATCTTTAAAACAATATTCACTGGATGACTATATTTCTGGCCAATTGTACAGGAAGTAATGAAATGCATAAGAGGACTGGGTGTTGTCCAAGATTAATAGCCTAAAGATAGACTTAATTTGAGCCTCAAATCCTTTTTCAAAACAAAAATGGGAAATACAATGCAAGTAAAATTTTTTATCTAAGGAATAAAACGCATTTTCCATTATATAATAATCAGGAGATGACTGTAAAAGCAATTTAAATAGCTGTTGTGGGTATAAAAGGCATTTAGTTGTCAGCAAAGAACGTGTCATTGCATCTGCATACCATACCTTGTGAGCCTTAGGAAGAAGTGAACCAGGGGGCTTCTTTCTGAGGACATACTCTCGGAAGCCCTTCTGGAGATAAAAGGTTGGATTGGACTGTCCTGACCTAGGTAAGAGGGAAGAAAGGTCAACTACAAAAATATGTTTTCCTTCTTCCCCAAATCCTGCTGAAGTGTTAGGAGAAACTCAAAATGCAAATATATCCATTTCGGTGTTGAAAAGCCAAGAGTGGTGCCGCCAGCAGCTCAGACCATGGGTTTTTGGACGATAAAAAGCAGACGGCAACACAGTGGCAGCTGGAGAACCTGTGACCAACACCGGTAGAAGGGCGCACCTTACTCACTGCCTGCCCCCAGCCCGCCTTTTTTAAAGACTTCTCCTGACCTCAGTAGTTTTTGATGACCTCAGAACATTTTTATTCCCCTTTGTGGAAAAACTTGAGAGTTGTTTACATTCCCTCCTCCAATCCCTCTCCTATTTTCTCTTAAATGCATTTCCATCAAGCTTCATTCCTATCTTTTCACCAAAACTGCGTTTTCAAGGTCACTAATACTGTTACGGTACCAAACCGCGATTCTTCCCCTGCTGCTCCAGCCACTCCTTCACGTGCTCCTCTGCGGCCTCCTCCTGAACTCTTGCACTACTCACTGCTGCGGTGCTAGGACTGAGTTCCTAGACCTCTTTCCTTATGTAGACTCATTGTCTAAGTAAGTTCCATGGTCTCACGGCTTTACATACTATCTCCATGCCAATGACTCCTACGTGTACATGCTAGTCCAGACCTCTGCCTTGACCTTCAGACTCATATATCTGTTGACTGTACAGATGCACCTGGATGTCTAAAAGGCATCTTAAACTTTAACATTCTAGAATTGAGTTATGATATTCCCCCCAAATCTACTTCTCTATAGTCACCTCTACCTTATTTTATGGTAACTCCATCCTTCCAATTACCAAGACAAAATGGAATACTAGTTGTCTCTTCTCTTTTTCTTTCATCCCCCCACACCTGAGCAGTCCTATAAAATAAATCCTGAATATGATCACTCTGCACCTATTCTACACTACCACCCTGATCCACGCCACTAATGTTTCACTGCGCTACATTCCAAACTGGTCTTCTTGACGTTGCCCCTTTCGGTCAAACACAACAGGCAAAGAGATTTGTTTTAAAAGACAACTCAGTCCCTCCTCTGTCTGCAAAACCCTAATCTCTCCCCATCTCAACTCGAAGTAAGGGCCCAAGTCTTTGCAATGGCCAACAGGGACCTGTTGCCCTTGCTTCTACTCCTCTGGACACACTGGCTTGTATTCCCTGGACACACTGGGCCCACTCCCCCTTCAGAGCTTTTGCTAGCCGTTCCCTCTGCCTGGAATGTTCTCACCCAGGCAACTGCATGGCTCATACCCTCATCTCCTTCAAGTCTCTGCTGAACGTTACCTTCTCAATGAGACCTTCCTGCTCCCAACCCCCCAACACTGCCTATTCTTCTTTCTCTCCATAATACATACCACCTTCTTCTACACTATAATATTTAGAAAGTGATTTTATGTATTGTCTGTATTCCCTAGATAGAAGGAAAGTTCCAAGGCGGCAAGATTTTTGGTGTGTTATAGTCCCAGTGACTGGAGCAGTGCCAGGTGCGTATCAGACGCTCAGCAGCAAAATGTGGGTTTTGTTGTATCAAGCTATAAAATGCTTTCAATATTTAATTCTAAATATTTTGCTTTTCCAATATGATTTAATTTTTGCAAATTCAAAAATAAATTTTGCATCGATAAGAGGATATTTACACAATTTGTAAAGGATAAAAAAATAGTAACAAAACATGAGTGTTCTCGCTACCCAGTTTAAGAAAATTACTGTATTTCTGAAGTCCTCTGTGTGCCCCTCTCCCCTCAGAGTACTCACTGTCCCGATTTTTAAATTTACCTTTCCCTTGAAGTTTAGATCCTTAACAATATACTGCTTACTTGTCCATTGTTTGATTCTGTGTTGTTTTATATAGCAGCAGCTGAATCATTGTCAGGGCTGTATGGTATCCTGTCACATAAATATACTACAATTTGTTCACCCATTCTGCTGCTGATGAACATTGTATCATTACCTGTATCTTTGCTATTACAAACAGTGCAATGAATGCTTTTGTAGATTATCTCTTGATACCCTAATACAACAATTTCTCTAGAGTGTATACCTAAGAATAAAACTGCTGTGTCATGGGGCGTGTATATCTTTCTATCTTCATCTTTACGAGATCATGCCAAATTGTTCTCCAAAGTAGTTGCATTAATCACGTTCCCGCCAACCGTGGATATGAGTCCCTGTTGCTCCATATCCTGACCAATGTTTGAAACTGTCCTTTAAAAAAAAGTCACTGTGGAGGTGTGAAATGGTCTCTGCTGTTTCTATCTGCCTTTCCCTGATTACTACAATGCAAACGACCTCGGGCATCTTCAAGTCTTTCAACCATTCTTCTGTTGGGCTATTGGAGTTCTTTATACATTGTGGTTACTAATTTTTTGTCCATTATTTTTATATATTGCAAACATTTCTTTTTTTAATTTCACTTTCTTTAAGGTGTTTTTCACTGCAAATGTATCAATCATTTCCTTAATGGTTGTGCTTTCATCTTTTTAAAGATTTTCTTCTCTATTCCAAAGTCAAAGATCATATCCTATATGTCTTCCAAATGGTTTTAATTTTGCCTTAACACTAATTCACCTGGAACTTTGTAAGACAGAGTAATGAAAGGGTCTAATTTCAATGTTTTCATATAAATAATAATTATACCTGTATAATTTATTGAAAAGTCCTCCCCTACACATTCTGATTCTTGTTGCCAGCATTGTCGTATATCAAAATTCTACAGATATGTGGATCTTTTTGTGGGCACTTTATGATTTTATTGGTCTATGTCTGTGTCAATATCATGCTTTCTTAATTCAAATTTCTTAATTTGTTCCTCTTTGGAAGATTTTACTATTTTTAGTCCTTTGCTCTTACACATAAAATTTAGGAGTAATTTCTCAAATTAGAGAAAAAAATTAAGATTTTGATTGCCATTGTACTGAATCTATACATCAGGTGGGAAAAAAGAAATATACTGATGAAATTTTCTATTCATAAACATTGGCATCTCTCAATTTAATTCTTTTTAAGATCCTAATAAAGTTTTATAATTTTTTCTGCAAACATCTCCCACATATGAGATTAATATTTAGACAATTTATATTTTTATGAGCTTATTAATTGCATCTTTTTGAAGATAACATTTTAACTGTTGCTAAAATACAGACATGCCATTGGTTTTTGCATGCTGAACTTTAATGAGCTCTGTTATTATCCACAGGTCACAGGCTTTTTAAATCCATGAGTCATTTAGTTTCTAAACATGTATTTGATAACTTCCTTCAGCTGATTTCTAAACTTTTGGCATTTATAGTCTGAATTTTTTTAATTGACATTTCAGAATTTTTATTTTTATATATTTTTAAATTTTTCTTATTTATTTTTAGACAGAGGGGAAAGGAAGGAGATAGGAGGGAAGGAAACATCAATGTGTGGTTGCCTCTTGCGCATTCTGTACTGGGGACCTTGCCTGCAACCCAGGCATGTGCCCTGACTGGGAATTGAACCAGCAACCCTTTGGTTCACAGGCCGGTGTTCAATCCACTGAGCCACACCAGCCAGGGCCATTTCAGAATTTTTAAAACTTTTTTTGTGCCTAACATGTCTTCAATTTTCATAAACTTTTTCATGTGTCTTAGAAATAAATGTGCATTTTCTGTGGGATAGTTCCATCCACATACTATATATAGGCATACCTTTGAGATATTGCAGCTTCAGTGACAGACCGCTGAAGTAAAGCGAGTCTTAATCTTTTTGCTGGTGGAAGGTCTTGCCTTCAATGTGTAGAAAACACAACATCTGTGAAGTGAATAAAGCTAAGCGTGACCAAGGTGTGTCTACACTATTTATGCAACAACTAATTCCACTTATCAAGCACAACTTGATTAATGTAACATTGACCCTAATTCAGAATTAAGTATCTTTCAGTTAGGTAATTCTCCAACAACACTAAGAGATAAATGTTACTATCTTATTTTGCTAAAGGACTCAATACTCAAAAGAGTTAAATAACTTCTGCAGATTCCTAAGCAAGTGGAATAGTTGAAATTTGAACTTTGATCTGTTTTAGTTTGTTTAAAGCCTCAGCTATTTTTTTATTCCACCTTTTACTTCATCCTACATCATCTACTGGGGCCTTTTAATTCTACAACTTAAAACTCTCTTTGATCCATCTCTTTTGCCATTATTTTTATTTTCACTGATCAGGAATATAACTCCTAGTGATAAATGCCACTGATATATGATTCTGTTGCAATATTTAAGTCCTTTTACCTGCAGTAAAATACTTCATTTAATTTCAGGATTACTCAGAACAGGCACTTATTTATTACAGACTAGGAAACATTTTCAGAGAGTTTATGTAATATATTTAAATTCCATTTAGCAAGTGGTAGATCTATAATAATTTTCTGGAGGCCGGGACTGTTTCTCTACCTCTCTATTTATCAAAACACTATTTTTACAATAAAATTTATTTCCTATTATAAAACATCCTACTAGAGCCAGATTCAAAGTGTGGGATAAAAGGACAAAAAAAAAAAAAATGGAACCTCTGGTCAAGATGGAGGTGTAGGTAGGTAGATATGCTTCATCTCCTTGTGCAACCACAGAGAGAATTACAACTATATCTCATAATAAATAACACCCAGAACTGTCAGAAAATCGAGCTGTATGGAAGTTGGACATCCAAGGATTTAAAGAAGCCACTTTCATCCAGATGGGTAGGAGGCGCAGAGTTGCGGACAAGGGCAGAGAGGACAGCAGACACGGTGTGGCATGGAGAGGCAGTGGCGGTGGTTGTGGAATGGGCAGTCCCACACTCTTATGTGGTGGATAAAAAGTGGAAGGGATACCTTGGGAGCCAGCGATCCCAGCCACAGGCCAGACTGCACAGCCCAGGGTTCGAGTGCCAAAAGATAAGTGCCCATAACTTCTGGCTGTAAAAACCAGTGGGGATTTGGCCCTGGCTAGTGTAGCTCAGTGGATTGAGCACGGGCTGGGAACCAAAGGTTCACCGGTTCGATTCCCAGTCAGGGCACATGCCTGGGTTGCAGGCCAGGTCCCCAGTGGGGGCCAAGTGAGAGGCAACCACACATTGATGTTTCTCTCCCTCTCTCCCTGCCTTCCCTTCTGTCTAAAAATAAATAAAATCTTAAAACAAAAAACAGTGGGGATTTGGATAGTGAAAGAAACTGCTGGATTTTCAGGAGAGTCCATTTAAAGGGCCCACAAGGACTTAGAACATATGCAAACCTTCCCACTCTGGGATTTGCCACCAGGGCAGCAGCTGGAAGGCCACCAGTTACATACAGGAAGTGGGTGAAGTAACCAGAAATGGGATACATGCCAGGCAAACCTCCAGAAGCCAAGCAACAGCACTGTCCCCTCTCCAAGTCCTCCTCCCACACAGAGCCACAAAGCCGGTGAAGTGGCTGCCCCGCCCTGGAGATTACTTAAGGTCCTGCCCCACACAATTTACAGCTGCCTTATCTAAGACAAGGAGTCAAGACAACTGCACTTAATACAGAGAAACAAACACAGGGCGGCGGCTAAATTGAGGAGACCAAGAAATATGTCCCAAATGAAAGAACAGAACAACCCCCAGAAAAAGAACTAAATGAAACGTTGATGACCAACCTATCAGATGCAGAGTTCAAAACACCAGTGATCACGATGCTCAAAGAATTCATTGAGTATGGCAAAAAAAAAAAAAAATGGAGGAAATGAAGGTTACACTAAGTGAAGAAAAATCTAGAAAGGTCCTGGCTGGTATAGCTCAGTGGATTGAGTGCCGGTCTGTGAACCAAACGGTCACCAGTTTGATTCCCAGTCAGGGCACATGCCTGGGTTGTGGGCCAGGTCCCTATTATGGGGTGCACAAGAGGCAACCACACATTGCTGTTTCTCTCCCTCTCTTTTTCCTTCCCTTCTCCTCTCTCGAAAAATAAATAAGTAAAATCTTAAAAAAAAAAAAACCCAAAGGGAAGCAGTAGTGGAGAGAATGAAATCGAGAATCAAATCAATGATTTGGAACATAAGGAAGGAAAAAGCATTCAATCAGAATAGCAGGAAGAAAGAAGTATTAAAAAAACGAGTATCGGCTTAGGAGCCTCTGGGACAACTTTAAAGGTACCAACATCCAAATCATAGGAGTGCCAGAAGGAGAAGAAGAGTAAGAAATTGAAAACTTATTTGAAAAAATAATGATAGAAAACTTCCTTAATTAGGTAAAGGAAATAAACATACAAGTCCAGGAAACTCAGAGATTCCCAAGAAATTGGACCCAAAGAGGACCACACCAAGACACATCATATTTAAAATGCTAAAGGTTAAAGATAAAGAGAGAATCTTAAAAGCAGCAAGAGAAAAGCAGAGTTAACTACAAGGGAGTTCCCATAAGACTATCAACTGATTTCTCAAAAGAAACCTTGCAGGCAAGAAGGGACTCACAAGATGCATTCAAAGTGATGAAAAGAAAGGACCTACAATGTAGATTACTCTATCCAGCAAAGCTTTCATTTAGAATGGAAGAGCAGATAAAGTGCTTCCCAGACAGGGTAAAGCTAATGGAGTTCATCATCACCAAGCCATTATTACATGAAATGTTAGAGTCTTATTTAAGAAAAAGAAGTTCAAAACTGTGAGCATTAAAAGGGCAACAAATTCACAACTATCAACAACTGAATCTAAAAAAACAAACCAAGCAAACAACCAGAACAGGAACAGAATCATAGATACGGAAATCACTTGGAGGGTTATCAGTAGTGAGGAGAAGGGGGAGATGGGGGGGGCAGTGATTAAAAAGCAAAATTGGTAGGTACAAAATAGACAGGGGGACGATAAGAATAGTAAGGGAAATGGAGAAGCCAAAGAACTTGTATGCATGACCCATGGACATGAACTAAGGAGCGGGATTGCTGGAGGGAAGTGGGGTACCAGGTGGAAGGGGGCAAAGGGAGAAAAGTGAGATGACTGTAATAGCATAATCAATAAAATAGATTAAAAAAAAAGAAAGGACAAAAAGCCCCCTTTAGCTGGCTATTTCTCTTCCCTGAGCCTGTCAGGCATAATTAACTGTTGTTTCTTGGAGACTCTATTCTCTGGATGAGATTACTGAAAAGTATCCCCACACAGTTGTTTCAAAACTTAATACAAACAAGACAAACCAGACCCGAGGCCTGGACCCTGACCCCAAAGACAACAGTAAAACAAAGCGAAGCCTGCACGATCAGCCCAAAACCCCCTGATTTACAGCTCACTGCCCAGCTCCAGCTCCATCCCCCTCCCCTTTTATCACCCAATGAAAACTTAAAGCCTCTGCAATTTGCAGTGGGTGTATCTTCACACCAGTCTCTTTCTCCTCTTGGAAAGTGAATAAAACTTTGATCTCTGCCTTTTCTTCTCTTTGTGAATTCTTTCACAGGCCAAGGCACTGGCCACCCTAATAAGGAACAGTATTCTCAGGACTGTCTTTCAGTGCCATTCCCTCACTTCAAAAAGAACTGAAGCCTAAAGTGGGGCTGTCGTTTGTCAAGTGGAAGATCTAGCATTAGAATTCGGATCTCCCAGCTGGTGCCATTAACTCAGCGTCTTAGAATATGGCCAATTATAAAGGAATTTCGCCTGTTTCTCGTGGGGGCGGGGAGGGGGAGGGAGAAAGATCTTATCATTATAGACCAAAAGTTGAGAGAAGGCCTCTGTATATCCCACAGAGCTTCCAAGCCTCAGTGAACCTTCGAGGGACACAACTGTATCCTTTAACAAAGATTCCTTTCTCATGGTTTTGGAATCGTGACTATGATCGCTTCCATTATCACCCGCGAACTGGAAATACCCCGAATGGAATACAAGGGACGGGTGGTGCCAGCTCCTGGCTGCAGAATGCGTCATTAGGAAAAGAAACTGGGGTGCGGGGAACTGGGAACCCGCAAAGGAAGGGTCAAAGGAAGAAAAATCACAATCACAGATTTGTTTCTACTGGAGAAGGCTGGCGTCGATACCTGTACTGGGCAACGGTCAACTTGGTCTCAGGCTCGGACCCAAAGCCGGGCAAGTGCTGGTTGAGGTAGGCCTCCAGGGACCTGCAGTCGAACTTGTGCTGAGGCAGCACTTCCGCGGCATCTGGATCGCCAGAGGGTCTTGTATTCATGACTGCTGCGGCAGGGTCCAGAGACGCTGAATACAAAGATACTCCCGGCGCGAGGAACTGCTACTTTACAGCCAGGGGGCGAGGCCGGTGGCGAGGCCCGCATACGCTCGGGGCTCAGCCAATCACACACGGTAGGTACGGTTGCTGAGCAACACGGGTCCCCAGAACCTGGAGATTTCGGCTCTAGCCGGGCCTTGCCCGTGGGACCTCTTGTGTTTTAGGATTTTACATTTTCAGTCAGCGTCAGAATTGGGGACCTCAATCTTAAAGTCGGCAAAGCCGCAGTAGTCGTTACCGGCAAAAAAAGAACGCAGAGTCCTCTTCCACTTCTAAATTTATTGCACTCGCAAGCGGAAGACCTATAGGTCCGCTTCAGAAAAGCGCCCGTCCGGACCTCGAGCCCAGGAATAAAAGATCCTGGTGTTTCTCCTAGTCGCCCAATTTAAACGGCAACACCGCAGGCCGCCCGCTCTGGACACTTAGGACCCTGGCTCTGCTGCTGCCTGGTCTCTTAGGACCCCGCAAAGAAAGAAGCTAGAAGGGGCTTTTGTTTGTTTGTGTCCTGAGGGGGAGGGATGACTGCAACCGGAACCGGCACCGTGGGAGGCTTGCGGGAGTGGCCGAAACGTGTCCTTCCGTGAGGCGCTGAGAGCACTTCCCGGGGGTTCTGAACTGGGAAGGCCGCTGGGTGCCTCCTTGTATACTCCTTAGCGAGGAGCCCAGCAGACCTGTCAACGTGGGGCGGCGGCGACGGCGGCGGCCGGGGCTGAGAGCGTTGGCGACCGGAGTCCCAGCCATGGCCGAGTCTGTGGAGCGGCTGCAGCAGCGGGTTGAGGAGCTGGAGCGAGAACTGGCCCAAGAAAGAAGTCGGCGGGCCCTCGGGGGCGGCGACGGAGGAGGCGGCCGGGCCCGCATCGAGAAGATGAGCCCCGAGGTGGTGGACTCCAACCCCTACAGGTGACCGCGGGTCGGAGGGGGACGAGGGGGCCAGGACAAGGTCTCCGTATGGCCTGGAGTGAAGCGCTTCCCTTTCATCCAGCTCACATGGCATCCTACCTCCCTTTTCTTGTTCTGGGGGTCCTGGCCCCCAACAGGCAAGGCCAAGCCTTAGTACGGGTCCAAAAAAAAAAAGTTCTTTTGCTTAAAACAAAACAAAAACCCAAACAAGTGAACCAGCCATATGGTACTGCTCCTGCGCCTGCCCGGGACACGTATGCAGCTTTCTGCTGCTCCTGATTGTGTCCTTCAGCCTCGTCAAATGGATATAACACCTTTCAATAGGTGACGTCACATGTAAAGCCGCTAAACGTAACCTTCGAGTTTCTTACATTGGGGGCGTGGTGGGAATAGCTTGATTAGTTCTAAAGCCATTGGATTTTACCAGTTTTGTCCCCTCCTTATTTCTTCTTCCTTTCCTCAAGTTTGTTAAATCAGCAGCCGAATACAGCGCCGTGCTTAAGAGTGACGCCTTTAGAGTCAGATTAATTGGATTCAAATCCCAACTCTTAGTAGCTGAGTAACCTTGGGCGAGTTATGAACCTGTCTGCTTCAACTTCTCACTTGTAAAATGGGGATAACGGTAATATCTATCTCTGTCAGAGTTGCGAGGATTGGAAACGTCAGTATATGTAAAATTCTTAGAACAGTTTGTACATGCTAAGCTTTGCACAAGACTTTATTGCTCAGTTGCATATACTCGTGTTAACTGAGCTTTCACTACCTGCTAAGCACTTTCGATGCGTCATCACTCATGCATTTCCTCCTCACCACAACCATGGGAGATGGCCACTACTATTTTACCCCGTTTTATAGATGAAAAATTGAGGTTTGGAGAGCTGTCGTGACTTGCCTCAGGTCAGGGAGCTAGTAGTACACAGTAAGGCCTGGACTGGCATTAGATTTATTTTACTCTAAAATTCACATGGAACTGTTTCCCCAGTAAAAATAAATAAGCCACTAAGTAGTGTGGCTGAAATTTGGATAGTTTTTAAAGTAGGTGAAAAGCTTTAAAGTATGTGACAAAGGAAAGATGTTATTGTTGCTCTTTTCCTTTAAAGAGCAGGAGAGTTTGGATTTTTAAAAAGTTTTTATTTATGAAATAAAAAGCCTCAGAGGAAGTTTTGGAGTGATGAATTTTTTTTTAACCAACCTAAAATGAAAATTTGTATTT
>PVJI01027229.1:0-17974 GCA_004026765.1 Micronycteris hirsuta
CCCGCTAGCAGGCCTGCTCAGCACAAACCAGGAACTCAGACCCCCGGGATTTTCGGTATTATCCTACCTGCAGTACAAAGGGGCCACAGCGGAAACACACAGCTGAGAATCTAGGGAGCTAGATCCCTCCAAGGAAATCAAGTTTTCAAAACACTCATTCATATGTAAATGACTGGAAGGCGTGGGGCAGATAAAAAGGACTTGTAATTAGACAAGTTTCCAGCAGCTCCTGTGTCAGGACACCAGCACAGTCAGTTACTGTAAGAACTAAACCAAAAGGCTGATGTAAAAAAATCAATCATTCAATTCAAAATTTCATGACTTCCTATTTGACCATCTTTAATATATGCAAGCTTTATTTTAATGGAAATGGCAATTCTTGCAGTCATGGCCATTTCTACATTGTGAAAGTTAAGCAGTATGACAAAAACAATCCATTTATTACATTTTATTAATCTACTTTATTAATTCTGGCTGCACTGGTTACTAGGGAGTGCCCTTGGGCAAATGGCTTAGCCTCTGGAAGGCCCAGATTCCTCCGTTGTAAAACTGGGATAAAGACTTGACCTTCCCAAAAGAGTTGTTGTATAGACTGAGATAAATTACATAAAACAATTAGGACAGAATCTGGCCCAAAAACCTCAATAAATGGAGCTCTCATTATAATTATTTTTACCCTCACTGGTAACATATGAAGTAATTCTGCTTCATAAGTACATAGGAATCACACAGGTCTTTTTCCCCTGGTAAGTATGCTTTGAAGAAAAAAACAATTCTCAAAGGCACATAACTAATAATCATTGCAGTTTTCTTCAACTATATACCTAAAACTAAAACTTGACAGTGAATTTACTATATCTACAGACATATATCTGTATGCTACAGAGAGAGATATGTATCTATATATAGCTCCTACTGGAGCTTTGTTCGAATCCTGCCTGATACAATTATTACCTAAACCTTAGATAGTATGAGAATGTCTTTGTTCTTAGGAATGTATATTGAAGTCTGTGACTTACTTTCAAATGGCTCAGGACAAATATATATATATATAGTTAGAAAGAGCAAATATCACAAAATGCTAATTCCAGGGATTGGGGTAGGCGAATTAGGGTTTACAGCCTGCCATGGTAAATACGGTGTTGCGGGAACACAACCATGCCCATTCCTGCAGGTGTAGGGCTGCCTTCTCTCTGCAGCAGCAGAGCTGAGCAGCTGCCCAGAGACCACATGTCCCGTAAACCCTGAAATACTTACTGTCTAGCTCTTTACAGGCGAAGCTTGCCAACTCCTGGTCTAAGTAAGGGTACATGATATTCACTACATTGTTTTGACATTTCTGTAGGTTTGAAATTTTCCAAAATAAAAACTAAAGACGACTACACCAACAAAAATAGTTTGTAAAAAGGAGAACTGAAAAATTAAAATAAATAAATAAATAAATAAAAAGGAGGTTGCATTCTAAAGGATTGGGGTTGTGAAATTCTATGCATAAATGAAATTCATGAGACGACTATATACCATCTAAGTCACTGGAAAACACGGACACCTCAGGCCTGGCTTCACTACTGCTGCACACCAGGCACGCTGGCGCCTGGCTTCGGCCCTGACAGCGCGTCCACGGGTGACTTCGTGCTTCATGTCGCAAGTAATATTAATAAAAGCAAGCCAGGATCTTAAGTGCCACAGATCCTTAAACATTAAGTAGTACTGTTATTATAAAGGAAAGTTTTCTGAAATGTCAGGCACATTTTCACAGGCTAAGGAAAAGGAAAAGACAAATATATATAGAAAACCTCTATAAACTGGACTAAAGTCGATGTGTTTTCAAAAGAATAAGACACAGACATAAAAACACTAAGTGAGAGTAAGAATTACAAAGAAGTCAGTAGAAAATCACACTCGATATACTAGCAAACAGCTTGTTATTTAACACACCTGGAAACACTGGCATTTGCACAGTATTCAATAAAACACGGGTAATGCAAAGCACTCAGAAAATAAGCTGTTTTATCTGTTTAAGTTGCTAAGTAGTTGAGTTTTTGCCCTTTAAGCACAAAAAGGTTTTGAATGAGAATCTGGAACAAAATATATTATACAGTCCCATGACTTAGTAAATATATTTAAGTATTTTGATGTTTGAGACCTGTAATCATAACTTTGCTCTGGAACTCTTACTCAGAAGACTCAGGACCACTGGGTGTGGGATGCTATTTCACTTACAGTAAACTCCCGGAGCGGGAACATTCCGGGTTCTTGTTTCCATGTTTCTAGTTTTGTTTTGCTTTAGTATGTTTTGCTTTGCTATCAGCACTCACTCCCCCTTGTCTAAGGAGAGTCTAACCCTAACAATTGTTTCCCTACCCCCCTAATTTGCTACCGTTTAATTGCTACTGCCTTGCAATTTAAGTTGCTCAGTAAATTTCCTCTGCCTCTATTTCCACATAGCGAAAATTTGATTCAAAGCCAGAAAAACCCTGTATAAGCAAAACTTCGGCAGACATATGTTGTAACAACTACCTGGGCTTAGGCCGTCTGCTACAGCAGCCAGTAGCCATGTGGGGCCATAGACCACTTGAAATGCGCCTGGTGCAACTAAGAAACTGACTTTTTAATTTCATTTAAATCTGATTGATTGAAATTCAAATTTAAAAACTGACACTTGATTCGGTTGTTGGAAATCTTAAGTATGACTGGAACAACTGGGGTATGAAAATCTACTTTTTTCAACTGAAAATGTTATGAAATCTAAATATAGATCAAGTATTTTTTAAAATTTGGCATTTGAACCGAGATACCTAGTAAGTTGTAAGACCCTGAATGGACTTTGAAGGCTTAGTGTGACAAAAATGTAACATACGTCATCAACAATTTTTGTTACGGATTACATATTGAAATGACAACATTTCAACATACTAAGTTAAATAACATATTATTACAATTAATTTTACCTGTTTCTATTCACTAATAGAAAATGTGAATTGCATATGTGGCTCACATTTTATTTCTATTGGACAGAGTTGACTTCACCTTAAAATTTCTCTCCCACAATTCTTAATTGTAATCTAAATAGAGAACTGCTGGTTAGCTGCGGGCTAAGTGGGTGTGCAAAGAGCACGTTTACACAGGCTAACCAACATGCACACTGCAGCTGGTAAAGCTCCAAGTGTCACCATTGTTGGTTGGTGATCAACTCAGCCCCTTCCCACAGTCACAACATGACCCCAGTGCTGCCAGACCACCAGCTCTTCCATGCAAGGCCTGTTTTTGATACTGGCTCTTCTTTAAGAAAAGTTGGGAGAAAGAGAAGTAATGAAGATGAAAGCAAATGCTCTTGTCCCTGGAGGCTTCAAGCAGCTGTAATGTCACAACATCGCCGTAGGTCCTGAAACAACCTTCCTGATTATGCGACACACTGGAAAGACGAAATGTCTCACTTAGCATTGGAACAGGACCGATCAGGAAGCTGAGGGACCAAAATCACAGCAGCTGCCACCCCCATCCTACCTGTTCCCAGGTGGGGCACACAGTTCCGTGTAGTACTTGATTTTGGGCTCTGTCCCACTGGTCCGCATGGTGGCTACGCAGCCGTTCACGAAGGTAAAGGTGATCATTTGGCTGCTTTTACTAGTAGGAAGAACCTAGGAATGAATTACACATGTTCTGAATTTAAATAGTAACAGGAACTCTTCTGGCCTAAGTAAAAGTTTGCCCTGGATAAGCCTGAAAATAAATGCCAAACAAACTCACTGGTTCAAAAAAACATCTTTGAGAAAAATCGGAAAAGGTACTCCATGTAAATGACATAATAGATAATGATAATAAGGAAATTTGTAAAAATTAAGTAATTTTTTTTTTAAAGATTTTATTTATTTATTTTCAGAGAGAGGAGAAGGGAGGGAGAAAGAACAATGTATGGTTGCCTCTCACATGGCTCTCACCAGGTACCTGGCCTGCAACCCAGGCATGTGCCCCGACTGGGAATCGAACCGGGATCCTCTGGTTCCCAGCCCGCGCTCAATCCACTGAGCTACACCAGCCGGGCAAAATTAAGTAATTTTGTTTACTAGGCTTTTTAACCTCCTTTGTTCTGTTCATTAAAACTACTAAAGCTTTACTAAAATTGAAATACATCATTCCACAAGAGAATGATTTAAATAGGTTAATAATAAATTCCAAAAACAGAAAAAGAACAACACTAGATCTTCTTTAACTTTGCAAAAGAAGTCTATAAACAAACAAAAGATAAAGCTTCTGGCCGATGTGTTCATGCTGACTGCTCTCCAAGCCCCGCTAAAACGACAGAGGATGAAAGACAAAACCAACACGAGGGCAACAGGAAACAGCAGTGCTTGGGGTCGCCGACCCATCTGGAAGTCAGAAGACAGAAGGAGAGCAGAACTGACCTGATGGAACACAGGACGGCAGCTGAGCACCTGCAGGTGACAGACAAGAACCAGCAAGGTGTTCCGCAGAACCCTGGCCAAGCTCACTACCTGGAGGCACCAGGTAATGCAAAAGGCAGGGGAGAGGCGAAGGCAGTATTTGAAAGTAGTTATTAGGCCCTCTCAGATCCTCGCCCTCTGCCCACACAGTCAGGCAACCAGTTCACAGAAGGTGGTTTAATTGCCTGGTGTAACAGAACCGGAAAGCCTCAGGAGCTGGGGACACCAGGCACTGTGGAAGGCAGAGTACGGTGCAAACAGGAACTAGGTTAGAGACCACAATGAATGCTACCCGCCTCTTCTCATGCCCCCAGGACCTCTCCACCACTTACAGGGCCTCAGCATCCAATGGATACCCCCCAAGCAAGAGATGGGGATGAAAGCTAGGCTTCCCCAGATGGGGCCCCCATACAAAAGTTAATTTGCTACCCTACCTCCCTAGAGTGAAGTCTGCCAGATGACAAGGTTTGTGCCTACACACAGAAATTCCAATCAGCTTTTTAGTGCCCAATGGACAATTAAAGTTTACTAGGCTTTGAAGAAAAGACAGCAAATAAAAGACCAAGTCCAAAACAAACAAATTAAAAAACAAAGAACTTGGAGGAAATAAAGGATAAAGACAATACGGAGCAAAAAAAGATCTACACTTTTAAAAAAGCCATAATTAGTATCCTTAAAGGCATTAAGATATTATGTACATGAAAGAAGAGGATGTCATTATTAATAAATTAGATCATAAGAGCTAAAATACATAGTCAACAGAAGCATGGAAAGTTAATGTTGAAAAAATCTCCCCAAAAGCAGGACAAGAAAATACAGGTGGGCGAGAGGAAGGAAAGAAACATGGGAACTAGAACATCATCCTGGACAGCTGGCGACTAACTGAAAACTCGTTGAGAAAGAGAGAGCAGAAAACGCAGGGAAAGAGGTTATTTGGAAAACAACCATCTAGCCATCCAGCTTCCTTCTCTGATGCAAAAATCAAGAAAATCTCTCAAAACGAAAAGAAATGACTCTAGAGATCAACAAAGACCCAGCACAGGTTTAGAAAAAGGAGTAAGGAGAGACCCATGTTAAAGAACGTCCCTGAAATTTTAGAATCCAAAGCTCCCAAACCTTCCCATAGAGAAAGGCACACGGCACGCGAAGGACTGAAGACATATGGCATCGACGCCCCTGTGTGCAGCACATGGCAGGCCTCAGCCTGTTCCTGAATGAATGAACAAGCGAATGAATGGATGCTCAACAGCAACACAGGAAGCCAGCCAATCACGGAGCAAGGCTTTCAAAACTGAGGCAAAGAAGTCCGAGGGCAGAATAAGACATTTTCAGGTCTACATGTCTCAAATTTACCTCCCATTCCCTTTTTCTTAGGAAGCTCCTAGAGGATGAGATTTAGGAAAACGAATGCAGAAGGAGGAAGTCATGGGGTCCCAGAGCAAGGGACCCAACCCTGGTGAGTGGGGAAGGGACCAGGAGGGAGGCCGCTGGAAACAAAACAGAACCAACCTACGGGCAGAATCACTGGACCCTGCGGAAACCCTACTGAGAGGCATGTGAAAGATGAGGGAAGGACTGGTGATAGTTACACACAGGTCCAAGCAATGGAAAGAACAACGGAACAATTCATGACAGGAAAAACAACTCTTCACAATTGAGGGGAGCCTAATCAAAGTACATCACTGAGCTAAGCAGGAAATGGCAGTGAGGAGTCACACTCATTCACATGCAGAGGCCGATGTCACCTGAAGTTACGGTGTAAGTGTCCTGCGAGGACAGCGGAGAAAGGGGAACGGTGAATGCTGCAAGTGTAAGGACTGAACCCTGACCTCTGTAACAGAAAATTAACGTAGTCTGATAGCTTGTAAGTCAAAACATCACCCTATCAGCACGTTACTGAGAAAGCGGGTGGTAAAGGCCAAGGGGAAAACTGAGAGGGAAGGCAGTTGTCCGCAGTGTGACAGAGGGCAGTGGCTGGAGCTGCCACGTTTCACTGCAACGCTTAATACTATGTATCTTTTTTTTTTTTTAAGATTTTACTTATTTATTTTTAGATAGAAGGGAAGGGAGGGAGAAAGAGAGGGAGAGAAACAGCAATGTACGGTTGCCTCTCACGTGGCCCCCACTGGGGACCCGGCCTGCAACCCAGGCATGTGCCCTGACTGGGAATCAAACCGGCCACCCTTTGGTTTGCAGCCCGAGCTCAATCCACTGAGCTACACCAGCCAGGGCAATACTAGGTATCCTTTAAAAATATACTGTGCACTGATGAGAATAAAAATATATAGAAAGGTAAACATCAGAGAAAATGTCTACCATCTGAGAAGGACATTGTTACTTCCCTTCCCCTACCTCCTGCCACGGCTGGCTGTTTTGGAGCCTTCCTTTGACTGTAGTGGGGACCCGCACGGTGCAAGGGTACAGTTTCACGCTTCCCAGCTACCAGCTACCAGACATTCAGAGAACGGGGTGAAACTAAGCAGGAAGCAAACAGTGGTTCTCAAGGTTGGACCAGTAGCACCAGCATCAGCCGGACACTTGTAAGAAAGACAAAGTTTTAGTCCCCACCTCAGACACCGAGGTTGGGCTAAGCACTTGGCGTTTTAACCAGGGGGCCAGGTGACTCTGATGCTTGTTTCAAGACAGAACGACTGAAACAGAGGAAAAGTGGGATCTGGAATCAGAAGACCCAGATGGTACCCCAACCATCACCAATGAGCTGTGTGACCTCAGGCAGAACCTGTACCTCTGAATACTGATTTCCTTATGAGTTAAATGACAGCACTGGCTGAGATGACTAGTGAGAACCCTTTTAGTTTTAGGCTATGATTTTTCACTTTAGATAGCTTATTTATAATAATGCCTAAATGCCCTAAAATCAGCTTCAATAATTACGTAATTAAAGTGGTCCTGCACCTAATTCCAACTACGGACAGGATAGGGGAGTGGTTCCCCACACGACCAAGCAATTCTCCCATACCACCCAGTGTCCTGCAGTTAAACCCAATTTTGACACTATCCACCTGAGACAGAACCAGGTTCCACAGGTTAATGGCTCAGCCTGCAAAACCGCCCCTTCCCCCTTCATATGCTGATCGCAAGTCCAGGTTATCACCTGTGCTTCTAACTGGCTTTGCATCAGAGGTTCCAAAGACCTCCTCCTTGGGTTTGACTAATTTTCTACAGCAGCTCACTAACCTCAAACATATTACATACTAGTTCATTAATTTATTATAAAATGGTGTAACTCAGGAACAGCCAGATGGAAGGCAACATATGGGAAAAGTGGGGAGACTGCATGCCCTCTACAAGCTTGCAACTCTACCCAACTCTCCACCTGTTCACCAGCGTAGAAGCTCTCCAAACCCCGTCCTTTTGGATTTACGCAGAGGCTTTGATACATGTGTATGGTGGATTAAATCACTGGCCATTAGTGATTAAACTCAATCTCCACCCCCTTTCCCCTCCTGGGAACTCTGGGTGGGGCTGAAAGTTCTGATTCTCTAATCATCTGGTTGGTTTTCCCCCATCCTTACATGCTTTCCAAAACTCACCTTATCAACGTAGGACTTTACGTTCTTATCCCAGAACAAAATTCTAAGGGTTTTAGGAGCTCTGTGCCAGAGCGAAGACCAAATATGTATTTCTTATTATAAACCACAGTATAATTTTCTCTGCCCTGGCTGGTGTGGCTCAGTGGACTGACTGCCAGCCGCCTGCAAACCAAAGGGTCTCCGGTTCAGTTCCTAGTCAGGGCACATGCCTGGGTTGCAGGGTTAGGTCCCCAATTGCGGGCGGGCGTGTGAGAGGCAACCAATCAATGTATCTCTCACACACTGATGTTTTTCTCCCTCTCTTTCTCCCTCTCTTCCCCTCTCTCTAAAAGTAAATAAATAAAATATTTTTTAAAAATAAGTAAGTCACAGTATCACAATGATATATGCTAAGATTTTTATAGTGCAATAGAAGGTAAATAGAAGAGTTTGATGAAAGTGGACATTACTTACAGCTTTTTTATCAGGCTGGCTATCATCATAGCCAGTGGTAAGGTCCCTAATGCCAGAAATTTCAAATTTGCCACAAGTTTTTGGATAATTATTCTTCCCATCATAGTTTCTAAGGTTTTCAAATAACTTTTTAATGGTGTTCTGATCATGGCAGATGAAGTACGAAGCTTTGGTAATATGGTAACCGTACCTATCAAAACAAATCCAGACACAGGCAAAATGAGGAACACGCGACTCTGCACCGTGCCGCCTGAACAGGCAGCAACCAGCAGATGCCGAAATGTTTACCCAAACCAATGACATGACTAGCTTCAAAGCACTGCGTTAGCATTAAAAAAGAGGTACAGCAATTTGCTCCAGGCATCACCAAACCGCTGGCTGGCTCTAAGCCTCCGTGTGTAAGTAAAACCTTTGGGGGAACAGTGCCAGGCCACGCCCATTTCATTACTGCTCTGGGTCTGGCTGCTTTTGTACCAGAAAGGCAGAGTTGAGTGATTTCCATCAAGACTAAATAGATGTTTCATGAACACATTTAATCTTTTTGGGCATCACTTACAATCACATTCTGCAACTAATGTTCTCATTTAGGAAAGACTAATGGCATCACAAATGTTAATTACTATTAAGTGGTTAAGTATCAAAAGGAAAAGATACTCTCTTGTTTCACTTTCATAAGAAATAGCATTGATAACTAAAGGAAGATCATTAGAAAGACTATTAGTTTCTCATACACAAGAACACAATACATTTAAGATATGGCCACATGTGGTGATGCATGTTATCTAGACTTATTGTGGTGGTCATATCACGATATATACATGTACCAAATTATTACACTATACATCTGCAACTAATCAAAACATATTACTTCAATTAAACAGTCAATAGACACTTACTCAACATAGATGGCCTTCAGCTGCTGAGACAAAGACACGTTTTTGGTTGCTAGGAAGCTGGCCAACTCTGCACTGATGACAGCCGCACTGACTCCATCTTTGTCCAAAACAAAAGGGCAGCACATATATCCTGCAGAAACACACGAGACGTATACGCTTAGGAGGGGGTTCCTTTATAACAGGGGTCCCCAACCCCGGGTACCTGTCTGTGGCCTGGTAGGAAATGGGCTGCGCAGGAGGAGGTTCATACTGATCCCCATCACTCACATTACGACCTGAGCTCCATTTTATTCCCACCCCCCAAATCCCCACCTGTGGAGAAATTGTCTTCCACGAAACTGGTCCCTGGTGCCAAAAAGGCTGCTTTATAACCCTGCGCATGCATGCATCTATATGCATCCTATTGCGTAAGAGGTTGTACAGTGTGGGTTCGTGAATTCTTCTCGTTCACTATTACTATATTTAAGGATCTAGCCCAGCACCTTGCGCACACCAGGCCTTCAAGAAGTGTTTGTTGAATGACCTGTAAGGAGAGTCTTCCTCCTAGACAAATGTGCTCATCTCCTAGGTGTAGCCCAAATTCCTCCAGCTCCCCTGAAATTGCTCCCCACTGTTGTAGTCAAGGCTCATTCTGTCTTCTCTGAATCCCCGGCATTCTTGTGAGTTATATTATTCATCTCGATACCTGGCCTATCCTCTTTTGTGTGGTTATTTAACTAGATCCTTCGAAACTGCTGTAGGCTAAGGTCAGTGCCCATATCTTTCAGGATCACTGTGTAGTCGATATGCAATACATATTTGATAAACCAACATAAAAATTTTTTAAAAATAAAAATCTATAGAAAGATGAGACTGCCAATTCTAACAACAAAAGAGCAAAGCCGAGCAATTGCACTTCATTTGATAAATTAATTAAATACTATGTGTACTGCAGGAACTAAGACAGGTGAATCACAAGAATATATATTACAGAATAAGTGTAATGTGTCATAGTTTTTACTAAATGAGTAGCTAAAACATCCCCAACACAACCATCTGCATTTTGGGTTTCTACAGCTCACTCTCCTTCCCGCTTACTCCGACTGACAGGTTAAGACACGTGTTTTTCAGTCATTCTTGCTGAGGTTGGGGTGGTCCTTTCAGGAGAAAATCAAGTGGATGAAGGAACATTCTCCTTTCCTCTGGACAGACCTCTGCAGAGCACTTTTGGAGGCGGAGTGAATGATATTAGGCCTGGATATCAACACCACAGTTGAGGAAACATCACGACTCCCTGAATATGTGGATTCTTAAGTGACCAGCAGTCATGTGCAGAACATCACTGTTTTAAGTCACCCGCGGAAAGGATTCGCTTGCTTACATGGGTGCCTTGGTTACTTGCAAGATATTCTTTTTAGTTGAAAAAAAAAAAACTGAGATGCCAATTTAAAGGTAGGACAGTCCAAGGCTCTTTGAATGCCTATTTCACGCTGATTTTTTGAACCCAAATCCAAATCCACACCTTTCCCCAAGTATCTGCATTCTATATATTAACGAAGTCTGTGCTTATCATATCGCTTCTTACCGATAGCTTCTTCAAATGCAAATAAGACGTTTTTCCCCTGGTCTATTAGCTGTTTGGCTCGGTTTCCCATCCACTTAAAGCCAGTTAGTGTTTCCTGAAGGGATAATCCAAATGAGAGAGATGTGCCTTAGACTTTCTACAGAGCGAAAGAAAGGGTTTGAAAGCCCACGTCCCCAGACACCTTACCTCAAAGTGAAAACCCTCCTTTAAGGCGATGGCCCGCAGGATTTTGGAGGAGACAGTGCTGGACAACATGTAGGTGTCTTTCAGGGCGCTGTGATCTTGGTTCTTCTCTTTCCAAGAGGTAAAGAGCCACCAGCCCAAGAGGGCCCCCAACTCATTGCCTGAGAACACTCTCCACTCACCGCTGAAAGACAAAGCAAGCCACGCCCTGCTGCGATCTTCGCAGGGGCACTGGGAGTCGCCCGCCGGCACAGACAATCATGCCAAACACGGCTCCAAGTAGTTCCTGGGGGAACTGTTCTTGTTATTCGTATTTAAACAACTGGCCGGAAATCTGACTGTTACTTCACAAGCATCTGAGCAGCTACCACCTCTCAGCTGGTTTACCTAGACAAACACCCAGTCTTTGAAGGGCATATGAAGTAAGTATGTCAGTGATTGATACAGAATTCGCTTTCTCTTAAGTCTTCAGCAACGGCTGTTTTTAAACATAAGAGAACTATGCTGACGAGGTCCCCCTAGTATAATAGTAGTGTGTGTATCTTAACGTTCAGTCAGTGTCGCTGGCTCTGAGGGCAGTAGCTCCCCATCCTTGGGACCGGGCTCGGTGCTACACAGGAAGAATGCCGGAGACACGGGTCCAAGTCATCTCCCTCTCCCTGGGTCCCGCGGCTAGAAGTACAGCTCGCATTTCAGCATGCATCCCCTTAGCTTACTGTTCTAAAAACTGATACAGAACTGAACCCGTTTGATCATAATCTAAAGCCCTTTGGTAACACTCCACTATCCCCCAAATATCACAAATGCCGTGTGACACCAGAAACTCCTTGAACCCTGTCGACCTTTCAACACCGCCCCCCACCTTCCTACCTACCACTCCTCTCCACAAACTCTCCAGTCAAACTTGCCTTAGACACGGTGTCAGTACCCTGCAGGCATCCCTCTCTAGTCTGCTCAACGTGAAGTTCAACATTTCCTTGAAGGCCCATCTTCTTAGCAAACCCACCGGCAAATACAGAACTATAAAGCCAGCAGTAAGCCAAGTATTTTGTGCTCATTAGGCACTGAGTAATGAATCATAACACAATCAGCAATAAAATGAGGGATGGTAACACACAGTAATTTCAATTCCAGATTCGTACGGGGTGGGTTTAATCTGCATTACGCCTGCATAGCAGTCCTGTGGCCTTGGGTCAGCTCCTTGCTCTATGTCGGGGGACTGGACAGAAATTCAGTGAGATGACCATTTTCAAAGTAAATGGGAAATATTTCCAAATAGGTCCAGACTTCCCTGAAATGTGCAACTGCCAAGGAGGTCACCCTTTATATTTTCTATTATGTAGGTAATCATAATTAATTTGTACCTGTCTTGCTTTTCTGCCACAGCAAGTCTATCAGCATCTGGGTCATTTGCTAAAATGATTTTGGCCTTGATTTTGTCAGCCAAAGCAAAAGATAAAGTCTGAAAGAGAGCAGAAAAAAGGGGACTTTGGTCAAGAATCAAGCAGACTGCAGTCTTCGAAAACATTCAGTTATTTCACCACTAAAAGAGAACTTCCTCCAAACTAAGGCTGAATTTTATTTCTGGAGCTGGTCTTGGCTGGTCACATGTTCCTTCCTCAGTCATGTGAGGTCAGGGGAGCATCGGCCTGTGACCAAAGCCTGCCCCGGGGACCCGCTGCATGTCTGACAGTGTGGGTGTGGTCGGACCTCACAAACCAAAACACACTGACTCACTGAATATCACGGTTACCCTACCCTTTAAAAAGATTGAAGGTACCATAATTTAAACAGCACTCCTTTATATCAGAAAAAATGACAATTAAGGAATAAAAATCATGGGATGAACTTCCATTCTATTACCGTTTCTTTGTTGGCATTAAGGAAGCACAGTAACTTAAATTTAATTAATTAAATTAAATTTAAAGCATTTAGATTTCAGCCCTCATATCCTGATACTAAGATAATCTAATTAGAAAGTTCCCTTAAGAAATGGATGAGAGATTAATAAATATAAATACTTCCGATGATGAAATTATTTTTGTTCAGTACAACGAAAGCACATAAAAACTTATTTTACTGGACAGGCATCATTTTGAATATAAGAGGTACATTTTATAATTAAAAATATTAGGTTACCAAGACACCTTTACCCTCTTCAGGATTCGGGTATTTCACGGTTGGGAACTCAGGATCCGGATCTTTCTGTTCGGGAACAGCCTCGGGAGGCACGAAGTCGAAAGCCTTGAACGCCGACTGCACAAAGTGGTGGCCCACGCCGTGGACGGAGGTGTGCACGAACTTCAGCGTGGTCTCCCTGTTCACGCTCCTGGGGTCAGACACGTCATGGAAAACGATGAAGTACACAAACGTGCCTCTCGACACAGGAGGGGTCGCAACATGTCAAGGACCCAGACCCCTCAGAACGTGAGACATCAAGGTCACACAGACATACAAGACCACAAAGGTCCATTCTCATTCCATTTTTAAAAAAATGAAATAAAACTTACCGACTCTGCTCCCCAAGTACAAGAGCCCTCTCCCAACACATTCGAGTGTTAAAGTGCATGATGGAGGTATTTTCAGCGACTCTGATGCTGTTCAGTGTGTTTTCTGACACGGCACTCACACCCACAGCAGGATGGGGGAGCGAGCCGTGGGCCCAGGCTGCAGCCTGCAGCAACGGCCTGATGTAGCGTGAACCCTCCCCTGGTATTGGAACTCGATAAAAGGAATATTTCCAATTGGTCAAAGAAGGATGGGCTTCAACGTAACATGTTGGTACAACGGCAAACCTTTTAAAAAAATCTAATTTGCTCTCCTACTTCACAACTCATAAAAAAGTAAAAACCACCAACACTCAAAAGATTTAAACATTACAAAATATAAGCATGCCAGTCCAAAACACAGGCAGGAAATTGTTTTTATAATCTTGGTGGAAAAAAAGTCTTCCTAAGTACGACACAAAACCCAAAAGTCGTAAATTAAAAAACTGATAAAAAATATAAAATTTTTGTAAAATTCAGCAAAAAGATTCAATAAAAATTCCTGTCCTGGCTGGTGTAGCTCAGTGGATCGAGCACGGGCTGGGAACCAAAGGGTCCCGGTTCGATTCCCAGTCAGGGCACATGCCTGGGTTGCAGGCCAGATCCCCAGTGAGGGCCATGTGAGAGGCAACCATACATTGCTGTTCCTCACCCTCTCTTTCTCTCTCCCTTCCCCTCTCTCTAAAAATAAATTTTAAAAATATTAAGAAAAAATACTCCCAAGGTAACAATGGAAAGGAAAATAATATTTGAAAATAATGAAGTCTATTTTTCTATATAAGCAAAGTGGTTTCACAAATGAAAAATAAAATGAACAAATACACAGCAAAGTATAGGTTAAATAAATATGAAAAATAGCTTATTTATAAGCATGCAAATAAAGTGAGATATTACTTCTTCTAGCAAATTGGGAAACATGAAAATTTGATAATACTCAGTGTAGGTTAAGTTGTAGGAAAACCGTTCCACGCATGAGGGAAATATAGCCTGTCCTTCTCATAAAAACACGAGGGGATGGGTATTCTGGGGTAAATCAGGATTACGTCTTTCCTAGAGTTAAGCCTTGCTCTTGCTAGAAAACTCTCTCACCCTGGATCAAAAGAACAAACGCTGCTGCGTGTCTGGCTTCCGAAGACCAGTGCTCATCCTTTCAAGTTCAGCTGATACCTCTTGTCTTTTGCATTTTGTAAATAACCCTTTTGATGTATCTTCCTGGCTGTCTATCACCTAAAACGATCCTATGCATAGTAAATGAAGACCACTCTGATGTAATGTACCCAGGAAAAACAATAAAAGCCTGTTAAGGCAGCACTTGGGGCCTCTGTGATCAGAGGCGGGTCACGTAGCCCCGGCTCTTCTAGTCCCACAGATCTCGTGTGAAATCATTTACACGCCAACCACAGCATACGGATTCTGTGGGACAGAATCCGCGACAGTAAGAATGTGTGGATCATGTACTATTGGTGGGAGTGTCAACTAGTGTAACATTTTCAGGGCAATTTGTAAACCATTATTAACTTTGTAAATGCAGATACAATTCTGATGCCAGAGATGCACCTAAGGATACACGTTCCATGGAAATGAACACACACGCACGCGCACGCAAACACAAGTATTCCAGTCACTGCTCAGGAGCTCCTTGGAGAGGCCCCAACCAGGAGACCCCGAGTCTTTGTGAAGTGAAAGCAGAGGACAGAGGACAGAAGACATGCAGATGTGTCTTGTTGTGAGGTGCGTGTACAATCCATTTACCTGTGAAAACAGTATTTTTTCAGGTCTTCATAGTAGTCCTTATGGATGGAAGCACTTGGGTCGTGAAGAAGTGGACTGCTGTCGATTACAGAGTCATCCCAAGCTTGAGGCCAAGGCTCTAGATTCTCTTCAATAGCTTGAGAAATCCCTTTATCATGAGGAGAGATGATCTGAGCTCCATTCTCCCAATAGACCTGGAGAATGCAGGGGCACACCCAGACGGTTTAGGGGTGATGGGAGAGCATCCATACCACGTGCACCCAAACTGTAAAGGCTTACACTTCACGCAGAAGGACACACACGTGGACACAAAAATAAAAGTACCTTATAACCATTATCCTGCTTCGGATTGTGGGAGGCGGTGATCATGAGTCCAGCACAAAGTTTCAAATGCGACACTGTGTAGGGCTGTCGGAGCAAGGAAACAAGCAAGTTTTAAACAAAGACACTAGGTATACTTAAAGTGTCTATTGTTTATTGTTTGTAACAATTTGTTCCCTTTTAATAAACATATATATAAATATCATTATGTGTCATTCAATGTTTTAATGCCATAACCAAGGAGTATATTCTTTCTTTTTTTAAAGGTGACATTTAATCTTCACCAGAAGATATGTTTATTGAGTTTTAGAGAGAGGAAAGGAGAGGGGGAGAGAGAGGGAGAAAGAGAGCAAGAGGAACACTGATGTGTAAGAGAGAAATATCGATGAGTTGCCTTCCTTATGATTCCTGACCAGGGATGGAACCTGAAACTTAGGTATGTTCCCTGACTGGGAATCGAACCCACCACCTTTTGGTGTACAGGTCGATGCTCCAACTAACTGAGGCGCCTGGCCAAGGCCCAAGCAGTGTACTCTTATTACCCTTAGAACTAGCTCATTGCTTAAAACTCTGGGATATGTACCCTGTTAAGAAAGGAGAATATTTTCCTAGGTACCTTCTTCTCATTGTCTTCTACTTGGTAGAGCTAGGAAACTCTCCAAACCATGAGATGGTCTAATCTCCCATTTCACATTCTTTTAAGCTTCTTGGGACAGAAGCTTATGGATTCAGTTTATTTCCTCCAACTGCTTTCTCTTTTCCCCCCACCCCCGCCCCCTCTTGCCTTTAAGAAAAAGGTTGAAGAAATAACGAGGGCTTTTACATCTGGCTTGCTTGTCTTCCACTCCAGAATAAAATCTCCCTCTCTTGTATTTCCGCTTGGCTCCCATCTTTACAAGACTACTTCTCACAATGGGGAGGGGGTGGGCTTATCCCCCGGCTGGGTGCATGTGAGATTTACCATACACAGGCAACCTGAAATTCTAACCGCCTGTGCCCTCCGCCACCCCATTAAAAATCGCTGTGGCTCTTTGTCCCCTCAGAAGTTATTTCACACCCCCATGTGTCCTGGAGCAAAGAAAAGGGACAGCCACTCCATGGAGAGAGAAATGAACATGAGACACTCATTAAATTCACGTCTGATATAAAAATAATGGCTACTAACACACAGTACAGAAGACCAAGGATGCTTGAAAACATTGTGATTTTTCCATCGAACAATGAAATTGAACCACATTTGGATGTGACATTGAGTGTCCACTGGGTTATTTATCTTACAGCCTCGAAGGCTTGTATCTGTCAATGCACTAGAGATAGTGAACACAAAACCAGTGGATATTACTTCTCCTGGCTCGGTGCAACTGCACTCAAATCATGTTGTTGGCTTAATTTCTAAAAAATATATTTGCAGCATCTGGCCCTGGCTGGTGTAGCTCAGTGGACTGAGCGAGGGCTGGGAACCAAAGGGTCACCGGTTCAATTCCCAGTCAGGGCACATGCCTGGGTTGCGGCCAGTTCCCCAGTAAGGGCCATACATTGCTGTTTCTCTCCCTCTCTGTCTCCCTCCCTTCCTCCTCTCTAAAAATAAATAAAGTCTTAAAATAAATAAATAAATAAATAAATATAAAATATATTTGCAGCATCTGGCCCCGCTCTTAAAAGTTCTAGCTCCTTAAAAACAACAGGTGCCACAGTCCCTATGGTCCTTTTCTTTAGATTCTGCTACATGAGGTATTTGATTAAAAACTTACTAAAACATGCCAAGCATGCTTTCTGTACTGGCCATGAATACTGTTTAGAATGTACATTTGTACAAAAAGCTGGTACCTGTCAAACATATTCATGGCAAGACATGACTGGAGGTGAATTCAGATTCAGACACAAGAAGTTTTCTAACTGTGATAACTGGGAAACAGAACTACAAACCAAAGGAAAAAAATACACAGACAAAAGACATTTTCCTAACCAGCTAAAATATCCTTGAGTGCAAGCAAAAGGAAAATTGCACTTAAAAAAAGTCAAGTCTGATGAATCAAAAACTGAATACCAGAGAAATACTCATAGGATGGAGGAGAAACATTTCTGGAGAGAAGACAGGATGCCCCATAAATGCCCATGAGCTCTTCTGTCCTTCAAATACCTGACTCCCGACAGCCCTAAAGCTTGTAACTGTCAGCCCTGTCCCCTCCCCAACCCTGTGACAGGAAATTATAAATGAACCAGTTACTTACCACAAAAGGGGTGGGGGTTATGTCAGAAA
>PVJI01027230.1:0-17965 GCA_004026765.1 Micronycteris hirsuta
AGCCTTTACTATATGAAATGTTAAGGGGTTTTATATAAGGACTCATGAGAGAAGGCACCAAGGCCAGATCAGCTACCAGGGAACTCAGATCAGCCACAGCCAAGATGCTTGTGAGGTAAGCAAGCAAAATACAACCAGAGAAACAAATTATAATCAGAGACATTGAAATTTAGAACAATCTGGCAGTAACCAGAGGGGAAGGGGAAGGGGATAATGGGGACAAGGGTATTCAGGAACTGCTATAAAGGACACATGGACAAAACCAAGGGGGAGGGTAGAAGCAAGGGAGGGAGGTGGGTTTGCCTGGGGTTGGGGGTGGGGGTAAATGCAGACAACTGTAAGTGAACAACAATAAAATAAAAAAAAAGAAATCTTGGAAATCAAAAAAAAAAAATATATGAACAGGCACTCCAGACTGGTCACACTTTCATATATGATTACTACTAATAAAGTATCATATCTAACAGGCAACCAACTATAACAGTACATAACATGAAATTTCTTCAGACAGAAAGAAATAAGAATAACAGTTATATCTGTAGATTCTTAGTGAGGATCCAGAGCTGCAAAGGAGTAAAGTTTGATTATAACTGGATAAAATTCAACTTTTGCTCCCGAGACTATAAGAATGTTTGTTTCCACAAAAAACCAATGCTAGCAATTTTCATTCCGTGGGAGTCCAATGAAACTCATGTTTGGAAATAGGAAGCTGATGCTATCCTATAATGTACCAAATCCTATATGTACAACAAGAGCAAAAAATTATGGATCTGCTTGTGTGTGTACGTGTGCATATACTCCTAGAAGGGATTAGAAAGGCAGAAAATTACAATATATTTTTGAAATTCAAATACATTTGAAAATGAATATTTAAAAATAAGTACTTGTTTATTAAGTACCTATTTCAAACTCACCCAGTTAGTTTCTGGCAAAGCCACAGCTACAGTCAAGTTTTCCGTATTTCTAGTAGAGTGTTCCTTAGATTCTGATATGCTTGCAGAATAAAAGCATCACCAGAAAGTATTTATTCAAACTAAATGGGAATCCTACACTTCTATTTTACTACTATGATTCACACAAATCTTTTGCAATATATAAGCTGAAACAAAACTTTAACCTATTTTAGAAAATTATTCAGCTTTTATAATTCATAAAGCCATCTATACAAATTGGTTGTTTCAGGAATATGTTTAGTGGAAGGTACACTTCTCTATAAAACTCAAGTGCTCCTTAGGCTGTGTTTATTAGAAATGAAATAACTTGGATTTAGTTGAGTTGAAGTATTATATTAAATATTAATTGTGCTTTTTCATCAATATTTCATTATAGTTGCACATCTAGAATGGGGAAAGGCCAGACAGCTAGCAAGACTGCGTGATATTTCACATCATAAGAAATAAAAGTAACCACCCTCTGGTTTCTGAATAAATAATCTCATAAGTACTAAATTCAAAACAGAAACAGAGAGAACATCCCTTCTGATCATATATAGTTAATGGCTTATATTTCTTGCATCGGAATACTAAATTTTGGCTTCATTAAAAAAAGTCTTGTTGTACAGTTTAAAATTCGAAGGTTGTCAACAAAAATGAAAATTACAAACAATTTTTAAAAAAGTTTTCAGAAAAACTGTGAGAGTCTTCAAATTAACACCCATAGTAAGTTAGATGAGCGAATGCTGCAGAGAAATGTATGTAAAACAAAACATCCTCCACATCCTGGATCGGCGCGTGCACTGGGACTATTCCTGGGACTATTCCTGACCAGCACAAAACAGCCAGGTCGCAGCGGACTCCCAGCTGGGAGCCAAGACACTCAACCAAAAGAATTAATTCTCTGACACATGCATTCAACTTCCATACTCTCCCAAAACTTCTCTGAACCGGCACTGAAAGTTTTGCTTTGCTGGCTTTTGTAGATTACAAACCCACAAGTTAAGGGAGGATGAGGTAAGGGACAAGAGCAGTGAGAAGGCTGGAAAGTTGACTTAGCAAAGCTGGCAGCAGGGAAGGCCCAGAAGCAACGCACTTTATACCTGCGAGCACCCCAAAGGCCCACGGTGCAAACAGACTATAACCCCGCAGATTAGAAGATTTTTTAATAGAAAACTTAATGGATAAAATATGCAATGTTTGATTATTTTGAGAGAGTTACACAACTCAGATAAATGTAGAATTTACTTAAGTACAAATGTTAAATCTAGAAAAATGAACGGATCATCCCTAGTGGACAATTCTTGGGTTGTGTCCACCTCTGTTCATGTCAGGACAATCTTCATTTGGGGTATCACCTTCCTTGTCTTGGGAACAGTCTGGGGACCTTATTATTCAGCAGCCCTTCCTCCATCAGGGGGCGTGCTCACGACCCAAGTCTAGGCCAAGCAAATTCTGCATCCCGAGAATGGTCAGGAACAGTGTGAGGAAAGGACTGCAAAGGGCCGGAGTCGGGTGTCAGGCAGCAGAAGGCTTGCTAAGGGCCCCCCGGGGATTTCTGCCTGCCGTTTAGAATCTGCTACTACAGCCTTCCTAGCACCCTGTGAACTTCCTATGTCCTAACATTATTTTAATTATCCAAAATCTGTTCCTGCTCCTTGCATCCAAATATTCTAACTGATCTGGGTAGAATTTTTTTTTAAGTAAACTAAAAAGAAAATACTTGATTTGAACCAACTTCATACTTTACCAGATATTGTAGCTGTAAGAGACCTTAGAGTTCACGGAGCCTAATCTTTAAGGCTGAGATCAAGAGACTGGAAGCTTTTTCTGGTGTCACACAGCAGGTAAGTGGCAGTGCTTATCATCGAGATATGTTGCTCTCAGTTCCAGTGTAACTACTTGGGTGGTTGTTTTAAATTACTTCTAGTTTCATTTTTACAAACCTCTGGTTCCTGGAAGTGGAGCTGCTATCCAGTAGCCCAAATGTGGTGCGTTGTATGTCCAAATTAAATGATTATTATATTCCTTGACCATTCCCCGGCCATGATTTATCCAAGTTCCTAAAAAGAAAGACAAATATAACTGGCTGGTATTTTTATTTACATCTCTGTAGAGCTGATAGGCATTGGCTGATAGTCATGTATAGACTACTTTGTAGGACGTTTTCAAAGATTATGAAAACTGTAGCAATATATTACCATGGAATAATATATGCATCATATATTACTTGGTAATATAGCACATATGATAAGAAGATATAAAATAATTTGAATGGTTTTTATGGCTATAAGAAATAAAGTCATTATAAATAAATTAAGAATGTAGGCATATTTAAGGAAATCATGACTCTCCAAATGATGTTTAAATTGTGCCTATTGAGATAGAGCTTAAGGATGTGAGTGGTGAAATCAAACTTTACCAATAGGTCATCATTTGTCACCTGTTCTGGGCTTCTGATTAAACAATTATAGTGTAAACAATGTATATAAATGTTGCATATGTGATAAATTAATTCAAAAATTTTGTCACTGGAAGGTACATTAGAGACAAAGACCTTTGCCAGAAGGAACAATCAGAAATCAGGACTCAAAGCAGATATTCTCTAAAAGTGTTTCAAAACAACTCTCTCATTCAATGAATTAGGAAATTTAGGTCCAAATAAGGTGTTTGTTCAAAAATCATACTACTGGTAAGCGGGCTAGAAATCCAGGTCTTACAGCTCTTAATCCAATGATTTGCAATAGTACACTACTGTGATATTGTGATTTATAATAAGAAACAGATATTTGGTCTTAGTCTCCAGTCCTGGCTCAGAGCTCTTAAAACCCTTGGAATTTCCGAAGTGATAAAATCCAGAAAGGTGAAGAGTGTCTTTTGTTATTTATAGCAAGCTGCTTTCAACAACACTTGTTTGTTATGGGGTAATATCTGAAAAGTCCCTAAGGCTGGGGGGCTGGCTGCCAAGAAAACAACCAAGTGATTTGAGGGGTTAGACCTTTCAGCCTACCCCCCACACACCTCCAGAGACGGAACAGGGACTGGAGATTGAGCTCAATCACCAATGGTCTATAATTTAACCAGAAATGCCTACATACGAAGCCTCCATAAAAACCCCTGAGCTACAGGGCAACGAGAGCAGAGCTGGGGAATACATCCAGCTGCTGGAAGGGCGATGCACTCGGAGGAGAGGGCGTGGAAACGGCGCGCCTCCTCTCCCATACCTGGCCCTGTGCATCTTATCTTTTCCACCTGGCTGTTCCTTAGTTATAGCTTTTATAATAAACTGTTAGTCTAATAAGGAAACTGGTTTCCTGTAAGCTGTTCTAGCAAAGTAGTGAACTAAAGGAGAGGGTCATGGGAACCTCCAATTTATAGCCAGTTAGTCAGAAGCACAGGTCACAAACTGGACTTGTGATTGGCATCTGAGGAGGAAGGACGGTCCTGTGGCACTAAGCCCTTCACCTGGGGGACCTGATGCAAACTCCAACGGATAGTGTCTGAACTGAGTTGTAAGATACCCAGCTGGTTTCCGAGAACTGCCCAGTGCAGGAGAAACAGACACCCCCCACATCTGATGACCGGAAGTGAGTACTCAGCATAGAATGGACTGTTGAAAGTAGACGGAAAGGTCTTCCCTGTGGATGAAAAAGGGGCACTGTAATACATCATAAATTCCTAACTGGGCAGGTAAGGTGGGTAGTCACATCCCCAGGCCTACAACTTCTTCTCTGAAATGTTTTTAAGAAAATCCTGCCCATTGTTTCTGCTCCTCTAGTTTAGCACACCTTTGAAATGCAAAAAGTAATATGCCTCCAAAGCATAACCATCACAGGAAAGCTACAATACTGTAATGCAATGCCTGCCTTGCTTTCTCCCACCCTCGCATGAACTCCAAATGCATAAAAGAAACTGCAGATTGCTTCTCTGCAGCATCTGAGATCTTGCCTCCAAGCAACTGTGGTTCATTTTGGTTCAAATAAACTCACAAAATTTTCTACAGATTTTCGGACATTTCTCATATTGTCATTTACTTGCCATAGTACAGCCAGATTCCCAAGAAGCCCACAGGCCAGGACCACCCTGCGGACCCAGGCCCAGTGCTAGGTATGAGCAGGAGCCCATTATGCCCCACCAGCTTCCTACTTCTGGTCCGGTGAACCTGGGGGAGTACTCTCGGAGAATCCTGAGCCTCCTCGCTTCAAGTTGCAGGTCCGTGACTTTATTTGAGCTGTTCTTAGAAAATCCTCAGGGTGGATAAGGGTTGAAATAACCCAAGGAAAGGAGAAGAAAAATGTGTTGCCTGAACAAAACCAAGGCTGGATAAACGAGAGAATAAACTTTGTATCTCTGAAAGGGAAAGGACACTGGCTTCTCCAATTCAAATGGCCGACAGGAGGATGACAGTCGTTGCAGATCCACAGATCTAGAGTGCCGGAGATGGGCGTGGCGAGGTGTTCAGTGTGGTAATGCAGCCAATCCTGCAGAAGCCTGCCAGACCCTGGGGAGAAGGGCTGGGTCCCCCAGAGTGGGTTCACCCCGAGAAAGGGGCCCAGGCCTTGGAAAGCAGGGTGGTTCTGGTGGCGTCAGGTGAGCTCTCGCTGGCCCTTGCTCAGGTATTGTTAGATGACCAAGAATCTATGTGAGGCTACCTGAGGAAAAATCTCCTCTAGGGAGTGAAGCAGCCCTGTGAGGACATTCACGACATTGGGCTCACCTAGATATGTGCACATGTGCACGCAAAGGCTGGCTTTCTCTAGAAGTTTGTTCAGACTCTACAGATCTTAAAATGAACATGGGCAATCGTGCCTCCAAGGCCGCCAAGCCCACACAGCCAGCCTCCCGTTAACACTGATGCAGGAAGGTGGCTGAGCCGAGGATCCTTAGATACTTCAGAGTTAATCTTCTGTGAGGACAATTGGAAAAACAGGCTACAAAATTAGGCAGGGTGGATGGAAAACATTTCATGGGTGTCTCAACACTACAAAAAAAGGTTTAGACAAGTGGAGCAACCTCTGGTGCTATTGAGATGTCAACCCAATTCTTTGAGGTATTACAAATGGCTGTCCTTATTTTAAGAGGGGGGAGGTCATTTGGAACTTGACTGGTCAAGGACCAATATAAATTGTAAATGCCTCCAAAACAAAATCTGGATCCAACCATTCATTTATAAAAATCGAGTGAGTTTTCTCATGGCTGAAAGGTCTGTCTTTGTGTGTCTATACACTCGTATGTATGTTGTAAATGTGAAGTAGCTTTCTACCTCGGGATAATATCACTGAAGTTAATTCAAAGGCAAGAGCTTGTAAGGGTCAGGTATTCTAGATTTCTCAGAAATATAGAAACTAACTCAAAATGATTTTTCAAGTTCATGTGATCTAAAATTAATCCTTAGTACATAAAAGCCAGTTTGAGTTTGTTGGTTTATGTAAAACTGACCTTTCTTTACTCTGCCTGGGTTTTACAAAAGTAAGTGTGTGTTAACAATTGAGTTTGCTGTCTATGAAGTGTTTCTGGAGATTATAAGATGTCTCCATAAATCTGCCAAGCTAAAGAATGCTAATTGCTTACTTCTTAGTTTTCATTGGATATTGGGGTTTTAAGAACTAAAATCTCAAAATATGTAGGAATAACTCTGCATTGTTCCAGTAGGGCCCATGGAACAACTCAAAAGACTTGTCTTTTATGTTAAATTTTATGGGAAGCCATTGTAAAATAATTGATGAAAAACTTCTAGGTCATATTGTATGAGTAAAGAATGCTGGTGAATTAAGTGAACAGTCAGGGATATGGGAAACCAAGGCAGCCAGTTGGTTCTTTCCCAGCTCTCTGGCAAAACCTCATTTTTTTTTCTTAGTTTTTGCAAGGTAGGGATTGGATTACAGGATGGTTAAGATTATGTGCTTCTTTTTCTTTTTAAAAAAATTCTCACCATAGGATATGCTTTTATTGATTTAAGAGCGAGATAAACATCGATGTGAAAAAGAAACATTAATCAGTTGCCTTCCGTTTACACCCCAAATGGGGATGGTGCCCTGACAGGGAATCAAACCTGCAACCTTTTGGTGTATGGGATGATGTTCCACCTAAGTGAACCATCCAGCCAGAGCTATGTGCTTTCTTAAGGGTTGTCACATGTTAGAAGGAGGGGCCTGAAAGAAGGCATTTCAAAGATGTGTTAATCTAGATGCACATAAACCATGGACAAGGCTTGCTTAAGGCAAAGGTAAGCCTTTAACTAATTAAGTTACATACCTTGGGGCATGACTGCCCACCGTGACCTGCCCAGTTAGGAGTTTATGATCACATCACCCTCTAAGGTTACTTTCCATACAGTCTCTTTAGCACCCACACTATCTACCTTCCTTATCACTGTGAAATCTCATTTCAAATCTCCTTTGAGGATCAACTGCTCCCTATTCTTTGTCCACACAATTAGCTTTGGGCTCCATTTCCTCCTCATACTTGGCACCTAAGCCTAAATAAATCTGTGCATTTCACTGGCTGACCACAGGGCCTCTTGGTTCCCAGATGAGATATGAGAGAAATCCAGTCCTGGGAAACTTTGCAGGCTGATTACTTCCTTTTATGGAGCGGGTGGCAGCCTTAACTTAAAGACTCCCACCTTATGTGCATCAAAATACAAAAACAAAACCAAAGGAATCAGAAGAGGAAAAAGTAATTCCAGCAGCCATTTTGGAGGCTAAATTCAGGAAACAAAATTGATATCTAAAATTTTTTTTGGAAAACCAGTCTTCATATCTCTTAATAACACAATTATTGATTTTCATGAATATAGCACATATATCTCAATTGCTTTAACCAAGCTTTTAGATATGAATTCATATTTCCTATCAAAAGAGTAGAAATCATTTTAAAATTTGTTTCTGCTCAAAATATTAGGGGATTTTTTTTAAAAAAACAGGATAGTAAATAATGCTGTTTGTTAATATAATATACAATATCAGTTGTATTACAGTAATCAAAGTGGGGCCAATTTTAGTGGTTGACAAAGTACTTAAAATTGTAACATTACTGATTTAATGCTCTACTAAACATAAAACATTCAAATATAAGTGATATATTTTAATGTTTTCAATAATAAGGCATATTGAATTATTTTATTCTATATTAAAATATAGAAATTTCATTTGTCAATTATACCACAATAAAGCTGAAAAAATAAAAACACAGATACACATTTCTAAGAGCAAACATTCAAATGAAAAATATTCAGAATAATTGTGTCTAACTCACATACCTGTGTTCATATCAAATGTCCAGGCAGGTATGTGATCCCCTGCACTCATACCGTCTGTATGTAGAAGGGGGAGAGAAACTTGAATAGATCCATCCACCTTTAGTTCTTTTCCTCCAGAATATATCTTCACACATATTGCAGCAAGAGGAGTCAATTCAATACTTTCAAAACCTAAAAAAAAAGTTTATTAAAATCTTATGTAAAACACAGGTTGTAGTTACATGTTAATAACAAATTAATATTGGCCCATAATATCTAGTTCCTCTGGTTCACCCAGGGCTATCCATTTTAATGTGAAATCGATGCTGAATCTTATTAAGGATTTTTAAAATATAATTTTAAAATATATCCTATACTAATAGGATATGTAACATTGACACATCTATCCCTAAATACAGAAGCCTAGAGATCTAATTCTCTCAGTGTCATCTGAGTTAAGGTCAATGGAGTCTAATTCATTGTTTTTAAAAACCTACAAAACCAGCAACCAAAAAAAAAAAAAAAATCACATCTTACTAGTACAGCTAAATAAAAAGTCTGCCATACTACAACATCAACGCAAATATTGGTCTGAAACATCTGTCTCACCTTTTCCAAAACCATCTGTTTCAAGAACTGGAACAAACAAACTTGCCTATACTCAAAGTCATCTTACGTAAAAAGCATTCTGATTCAAAATGCAATTTTTAATATATAAGTTTGACAAACAAAATCACTGTGTAATAGTGTTAGCTGATAAAATTAATAGGCTTGATATATAATACTACATTTCAAAAAATTAATACAAACTTAGACTTCAAAATTAATATTGAAATATTTAGACTTCAAACTTGAAAACTAAGGGAGAGGAGATTAATAGAAGAATTCATTATGCTGTTTTGCCTAAAGTTTTAAAAATTTGACTATACAACTTATAGGATACCTTCTTCAATATCAGGAGCTACCTCTATATTGTTTTATTACTTAGGGAAGAAAAGAAAAAAAAAGCCTTTGTTTTAGAAATATTAGCAATGCCAAAGTTATAATATACACCAGAATATTTACAATGAATAAAATAATGTGGTTATAAATGTTAAAATTATTTTCTACAAATAATTTGATAATTTCAGACTTTCCAAGTAATTTACTAACACAGAAATATTTGAATAACGTATACTTATTATATATTATTTGGTCATTGTGGCTAAACTTTGTCTCTATGGCTTAAACACTAGAGTCTTTGTTCACGCATTTAACAAATATTCACCTACTGAGACCAGCACGCATCTAGACCTCAAATATACAGTGAGCACATGATCTCCCAGGTTGCCTGCAATATTTTTTTCCACAGTTTTCATTACTATTGAAAATCTTTTCTTTCCCTTTCTTTATTCATTGTCAGTTTCAGCCTCCATGCTTGATAGAAGGTACTATCAGTGCTTTAAGGAAAATCTGAAGAGGCAATGTAATTGGGGGGTCAGGAAGGCCACTTCTCTGAGGAGAGGATGTTTGAGCTCTGGCCAAATGAGAAGGTGCCATCCATGCAAAGACCTCAGGGCACAGCTTTCTAGGCAGAAGCAAAGCCCCCAAATCATTAGAGGGAAGGGGGATGGAAAAGAGAGAGACAAAGGCTGGAGGGCTGAGAGAGGTGGGCCACGGACAGGAATTCTCATTATTGCTCCTACATCATCTGGTGTTTATCAGGTATAGACAAAGTGAGTACTGGCTTACTGAAAATTTTCAGTTTAAATGCAAGAAAATTAGTTCTTGCAAACTGCCTGAAACATAAATCATAAGATGAGCAAAGTAATGCCATACAAATTTGGGAGACTAGTACACTGGTTAGTAATCCAATGTGAGCACAAAGTATTAGGTAATTTGTAATTATAATCTCTTATATCAAACTATCATTTGTAAGGCAGGCTGGCTTTCTGAAATGACTGCTGGTAATCCAGCCCCCCAGCTCCATGCAGTCAGTGACCCCAGACACCAAAGGCAGCTACAGCTGCTAAGAGAGATAGCCCACTACTTGGGATAAGGAGAACTCAAAGAAAGAAAAAAGGAAGAATGGTATAAGGGGGGAAAAAAAGAGGCCAAAAGACAATGAAAGGAGGAAGCTTTTATTTGGAAAAAAACAAAAACAAAAAACACCTTTCATATGCACAGAACTCTAGACCTGTGCAATCCACTAACAGTAGCCACTCACAGCAGGTCACAATTTAAATTTAAGTGACATGAGTGCTGCAGTTTATCAATACTGGTTATTTATCAGGAGCTCAATAGCCACAGGTGCCTAGTGGCTACCATACTGGACAGAACAGAAGAATAATCCTGTTTGACAGCACTGCTCTAGAATGTTTTAAACGTCAACATTCTTGGGATAATTAAAACACTAAATGAATAATCTCAAAAGCAGGTGGCAGAATGTTGGATGGCAGAGCACATGATCCCTTCCACTGAATCTAATGAGTCTTGTCCATAAAACCCTTCCAGTGCAACATGAGCTTCATTTGTACCATTCTTGCCAATGCACTTATTTTGAGCATACTATAATTTACATCTGGAAAATCTCAGAGGGTATCTCTGATTGGCTTCTTCAAGAAACAGACCCTGAGCTGTGCCCCACTGAGGGAGTACAGGAGTAACACAGGAAGGAAGGAAGAAAGAAGGCAGGGAGCCAGCACAGGATGTGTTACTGAGCAGGTTATGTCTGTGGTGACTCCAGCTCAATCTCACTAGACAGAATCTGGCTCAGGACCAAAATCAAGGCAAAATAATTGGTAGGTACAAAGTAGACAGGGGATGTTAAGAATAATATAGAAATGAAGAAGCCAAAGAATGGATATGCATGATCCACGGACATGAACTAAGGGGGAGCATTGCTGGAGGGAAGAGGGGTACTGAGGAGAGGGGAGCAAAGGGGAAAAAAATTGGGACAACTGTAACAGCATAATCAATAAAATAGACTTAAAATAAAGAAGGCAAAGAAATTGGAGTATTTGTGTACTCTCATCTGTCATTTGTTGAGACCTGCCACACATGAGGGCCCAGCCTGCTCCCTGGAGCGGGGAAGGCCCTCAGGCAGTCACAGCTGTGTGTACTAGGAGGCTGGCCACAGCGGAGTCAGGGTCAGCGGCAAGGGCACTGATAGCATCAGCCACAGCAGGTTCAAAAAGCCAACAAACCTCCAAACAACCTTCAACATAACCAAAACAGCCATATGCCCTTATTACTCTAGTTTCCAATTGTTTCCCTAATGAAAGAATCAAAATTGTGACATACCTGAAACCATCAAAATTACAGACTGTCTGAGGTGATTCTAAACAGTGGAGTTTTGGTTATGTTGAAACAAGTGGTAAAAACGGTGGATCCAGTGTAGATGTATTCACAGTGTAGATGTCATTCATAGGTGTATTGTTAAAAAAAATGTAAAATTCCATCATTCCCTTAACTGGTAGATCATGAAAGCCTTATATAAATATATTAGTGCTATTACATATGGAATAGATATATTTTACTCATAGAGAATACTAAATATATATATGAAAAACATACAGTTGTTTACTCCAATCTATAAACTTTTTATAGCTAGTAATTATTGACACTTCTGATCAATTTGATAAAAATGAATAGAAGGTCAAATTATAAAAAGATGTGTGTGAATTTCTTTAAATCAAATTTCCATTTTTAAATGTATTTTTAATTTGCAACGTTACACCATAATCTACTATTGTGTAATCACTATTTTAAACCTTTTTTAAACTCCTTTAGATAAAAGTATCCAGTAAATTAAATTTTCATTAATTCAAAATACTGTATGCGCTGAAGACTATTGTGTAATCTTTCATTGCTTATTAATATTTTAACTAGATTTATGTTGCAAAAGTGATATAGATCCTCCAAAGCTCAAATGACTATCCAATCTAAATAACTTTAACAGTCTTTGATGAGAGATCTATGCACTATTTCTTATACAAGATTATATTATGTAAAAATGAGACAGCACCTGATTTATTCAGAGTAATTCCAGATGTATAAAGAAAATTGTCCACTTTCAGAAACTGCTGGAGAACCGTAAGATAGCCTGTGACATTGCTAATGTGGTGGCTGTCCGGGAGCTGAATTAAGGCTTTTGAAAACTGAACACTTGGTTGAGATTTGGCATCTGAAAGAAAAAAAAAAAACCTCATTACAAGTAGATAAAACAAATCTCACATGGACAGAACTAAGGGGAAGGAGGGAGGTCGGGGGGGGTGGGACGGGAGGGGAAGGGAGGGGGGAGGGGAGAGGCTGCAAATAACTGTAATTAAACAAAAAAATTAATAAAAAAAACCAAAAAACAAATCTGTATTAGGCACAGTATCATTGGCCAGAACACTTTAAAGGAAACAGTTATAATTATTTCTAAACATTACAACATCTCATATAACTACTATTTTAAATTTGGAACTAAAAAAATAAGAAATTTACCTTTATTTAGATAACACAAGGAACCTTTATCCTTGATTCTGCTGCCCAGAAATTCTTCACCCTTTTTGGGGTTTCATGCTAGGGAACCACATACATGGGAGTTCATTTCTATAATGGGAGTAGAGTTAATGGTGCATGCCGGAATGGGATGAAACCAATCAAAAGCATCTCATATTCTCTTGGACACTTTGATTTGTTCAGGGTTGGTTGCTGTGACAACCACAATTAATGAGAAGCAAGTTTTGCTTGGATTTCTAGGGGTGGGGGGGAGGCTTGCTTTTTCCTCCCTGGATTTTATATGATCAGATATACATCCACGAGTTATGAAAGCCATCTTTTGACCAAAAATGAGAGCTGACTTGAAGACTGAGACAATATTTTAAAAATGAAGAGTTGAGAAATGAAGAAAAGTAGTTCTCAATTACTTCAACAGAAGCCCTGATCAAGCCATGTCTAAAGCTGGTCTGCCTCCTATACCTAGCAATTATTTGAGCAATTAATAAGTGCCACCTCTGGGCTTAAGCTGATTTCGGATCAGGTTTTCAGCAACTCGAAACAGAAAGCGGCTTTGCTGAAATTCAGTTATTTACTTAAGTGGGTAGCTTCTACTATCAGATAACTAAATATGCATTAAAAGTCTTCCAAATGCCAGGCATTTATAAATATTAACTGACATTAATAACTTCGAATTAACTATCCTCCAATGTAATTTATGGAGTCAAAATTCTGGCAATATTGATATTTCTGTAATTGACATATTTAACAATTCAAAGGTCAACTCAGATCATTAAAACTCCAAATTATTACACATCAGCTTTTGCTTTAGACTTTTTAAGGATCACTGATAAAGAGAGAAGGAATCAGTTAAAATTATTAGGATAAAAAAGTATTGGTTTTTAAAGTGTCACATGACAATAATAAATGAAATAATGTAAGACAATTCTCTAAATCAATGTATAGTCTACTTCTATATGAAACTAGAAAAATATTAACACAGTAAATAAACAGCTAAGGGATATAACAACAAACAGTGCATTTATGAGATATTAGTGTTGCTTGGGTAATTGAGGGCACAGTCCGATGCCTTCTGATCACTAGGTATGATCTACAACTTACTCGTACATTGTGTGACTTAAATTATGTTGAACACCCAAAATTCATACAACTGATAACATGCTCACTAAGGGAAATGTCTAGCTGAACTTCTCTAATGTTTTGTACTTTCCTGAAGTTTCCAACTTCTCCTGTTCATTTCATTGCAAATATATTGACACACTTTCACGCTACAAACTGAACACCTTCCTGATAAAATCTTGGAAGGAAAAAACAAATGTTTTATGGAAGTGAGGATGTGTAACTTCCAAGGAATGAGTTAACATTATCAGAAACATCCATCCTTTCCTGCTTGGCCTTACCAGTATGTCAATTCTCAGGGAAATAAAGCAGTAAAAAGAGGTAACCTGAGAATTCAAGATGGCTCAGTGTTCTCATGGAGACAAGGCAAGGCATGGGCAATATAATCCAGACGTATGAGAGCTCCCTACAGCTTGGTACAGAGGCAAAGGAGCGGCCCACAGACATGCTCACAACTGATCCACTGCGTGTATTCCAGCAGAAATTACAATTAGCACGGGGTTGAAGAGGCCAGTAAGGGGGAGGAATGTGTCAAGACAATACCAAAACAAAAAACTGAAGAGGGACTGTGGAGAACCTGATTCCACAAAGACCCCGGAGCATAAAATGTTTGGATTGACCAAAAAGTCCATGTGATTTTTTCTATAAAATAAAGATATATTTTTCATTTTCACCAATAACTTTATTGATTTGGATTTTTTGAGTAGGTCAGCTATCTCCTGCATGGTATAACATTGTTTATTCTCAATTAATGTCTCAATTTGATCACTATTAACTCCAACTGGTCTACCCCATCAAGGAACATCTTCCAGAGAGAAATCTCCAGCCTGAAACTCCACAAACCACTTTTCACACATTCAATTAGTCACAGCTCCTCCATACACTGCACAAATCGTTTTTTGCATTTCAGGTGCATTTCTACCTTTCTTGAAATAATAAAGCATAATACGGTGAAATTGTTGCTTCTCTTTTTCACCTTCAATATTAAAATGGCTACACAAAAGTTCAATTTTGATTTTCTAAAAAATACACACTAATAATGACAGCTGTCACAATACAATCTAAAAAAAAACTGTTTTTGAATGGAGTTAAAGACAACTAAGTACTATGAGAGCCATCTTACAGCATAAACTGAACGAACTTCTTGGCCAACCCCACAGCTTCTCTCTGCAAGTGTGTAGTTCGTTCTTTCTTTTCATCCTTCTACACACACTCCACACCCACCCGTTCTGCCATGCACCAGCAAGCCTGAGATCAAAGTTTTGCCAAATGCCTTAGCATTTCAAGAGTAAGGGATTCTACTTTAAGTCCTAATTTAATTTTTTTCCAAATAATAGTACTAGGTTGTTGTTTTTTTTAATGCTTTAGGAATAAATAAGATACCTTCTGAAAATGAAGATAACTTCTAAAACAATACTTTTTACCATGACGCTTTTATAAACTCTATTTTGAGGACTTACTGCCTTTACCAATTGTTCCTATTATGCTTTAACCCTAAACATGAATTCCCCAATAAAAAATAAATTGTCATTTATAGAGGTTTTACATAACATGCAGTAAGAGTTACAAAATGCTGGGTTTTCCCTTAAGAACTAGTTGGGGGGGGGGAGGGAGGTAAGGATGAAACTATCATCTTCATGGTTGTCAAAACAAAACTGGAGGACACAGCTTAAACCAGACCCCAAATAACACTTCCTGTATCCTTCCCCTTGGGATACACAAGTGGGTAAATCATGTATGCAGGGCAGATACTTCACTGCCTGGCCTCGGGTCTTTCCCACACAAGCCGCAAGATTAATGCCAGAGACAGGAATGAAGGTGACCTGCAAATTAGAAAGCCCCAAAGGGCTGAGCTCCTTTACTAATTCAACCAACTGCCAAAGCCCAGTGAGAGAGATGATTTGGAATAAAGTTCAGAAGCTCTTTCCAGTATTTCCAAAAGTTTAATGAATGTCCTCACCTGGGGGCTAAATCAGTAAAGGAGAGAATGATTCCCACTCACACAAAAAAACATACTACAGTTGAATAGTGAAATAAGACTTAGTTCAAATCAATGTATAATCAGTACTGACCATCCCTGATCAATTTCGATTTATCCTATATTATAATCAAGATTGACTCATTAGTGAAGAAGTATCATTTGCATAATAACCACTTTAAGTGCTTATTTACTAGCTGAGTAAAAAGTGTTATACTTACCAGCTAATTTTCCAGTAATTAAAACAGTGTCTTCAAATAGCCATATATTTGCTTGGCTTTGCGGGAACAGTGAAAGTGTAATTGATGAATATACTGTGAAATATAGCACAATTAAAAGAGTTTATTAAACATGGGCAGTGTGATAGACAAATATAGTTCTGTTCCAACAGGCCCTATAAAAAGTGGGAAAAAAACAAACTGCAACAGAAAAAAAAAGGAAGGATGAAAGTAAAATATGATCGAGGAGAAAAAAGATCACAAAAAAATGCTACGAAAAGATTGGACACAGAGAGAAAGAAGGAGCTTATACCCTTTGCGACAGCATGGATGGAACTGGAGAGCATTATGCTAAGTGAAATAAGCCAGGCAGTGAGGGACAAATACCATATGATCTCACCTTTAACTGGAACATAATCAACAAAAGAAAAAAAGCAAGAAAAACATAACCAGAGACATTGAAATTAAGAACAATCTAACAATAGCCAGAGGGGAGGAGGGAGGGGACTGTGGGGAGAAGGGTTTTCAGGAACCACTATAGAGGACACACGGACAGAACCAAGGGGGAGGATGGAAGCAAGGGAGGGAGGTGGGTTCGGATGGGGTAGCGGGGGTGGGAGGCGGGGCGTAGGGGGGAGAAAATGCAAACAGCTGTAATTGAACGACAATAAAGTGATTTTTAAAAAAAGAAAAGATCGGAAATCTCTATTTTATTTTACTCATCTTTTCTGTTTCATACAGTAGTTTGCCAAGGTGACTAATAACACTCTCTAACTATCCCCAGACTTATGGTTAAGTTAAATACTTGAACAACTTTCTGCTATTTTCTCTATATAATGTTACTTACTTCCCTCTTGCAATTTTTAAAAACATTTTTCTTGGCTCCATGATTCAAAGTTCTCTAAAATAGAGACTTACATCCACGCTTCTTTTTTAAGGTCCCATGTAAATGTGCAAAGCTCTTCCTCACACAACGTGGTTTGCTACTCAGGCTCTGAGTTGGCAAAGGATGAAACAGTTTAACACACAAAGTGATTCCTAGTAGTAGTACCTCAGATGGGTTGAACCAGCCTGTAAGAGTAGGCATCTGAAATAACTTGTGAGATGAGAAAGTACAGATCGCCAGGAAGCTAATAATTATTTCAAGATCAGCACCAAGAAGCTGGGACAAAAGACCGTCATTTTGTAAGCAAAAGCAAATTTAAGTTTTGAGGAGCCACACAAAGCACAAATTCTCATCCTCTCTCTCTCCTGCACTTAAAGTTAATAGAAATAACATAATATCCCTAAATCACTTGAGAGGATAAAACACATTGAATGGGGAAATTTTTAATATTTTAAAATATTTCCAAGAGCTATAATGAAAAAGACAAGATAAAATAGCAAAAAGTATAGAATGATATATGATGGACATTAAATGTAATATACTTTTCTTCTATAATAGGAAAAGAAGACTAACTACCAAATAAAAGTATAATTTCAGTTCAGAATACATTAACATTTCGACTGATTAATGGACTCATTAGATTGGAAAGGAGGTAAGAGGCAGGAGCTTGGACCTGGAGATGAATCTAATTAGGGCACCATCCCCTATTTGGATACTTTCTTGGTCACAGGCGGCTTAAAAGAGGCAGCTCTGGCAGCCTTTTCAGGCTATTAAACCTGAGGGGAATCGTTCTTAACCTCACTAAAACTTACTTTCAGATTTATTTTCACTTAAAAAAACATTTCTGATTATAAAAGAGGTGTATATCCCCTGTGAAGTGGAGGAATACAGGAAAGGATAAAAAGGAAAAAAAGGTCATCACACCACCACCGAGACAACCATTGATCACAATTAGCATACCTCTTTCTGGATCTTCCTGTGACTTTTTTAAAATAGGGAGCATGATACTGTATACAGAATATTTTTACTGTGCTTTTTCACTGAAGATAATAAGCATTTCTGTCCCTCAATAGGACTTTTCATAACGTTTTCAAGGTCGCATATTTC